>CM060686.1:1637500-1903409 GCA_030686995.1 Artemisia argyi | reverse complement strand
CTTGATGAAGAGGAAGGTTATAGTAGTTCAGTACTTCAGTTGCTATATAGGAAGGGTACATATATATTGAATTGAAAAATCACCTCCCATTGGGTAATATCAATTGGGTAATAAGATGTAGTGTGTCATGTAAGTATCCATTGGGTAATAAGATGTAGTGTGTCATGTGATATATTAAATTAATGGGAGGAATAGAAAATAAAAAGTATAAAACATTTGCATACTTTATGTCATTTCATATATAGCTAGCTAGTAGCTATGAAATTATAATACAGAGTATGAAACATGACTTAAATCAAAAGGATGAATAGAAAATAAAAGAAAGTTTATAAAGTATAAAACATCATCATATTTACAAGTATCTAAAGCTTTTATTGGTGTAACAAAAGCACCAATGTACGTATGAATATTCAAAACATGATTCATTTTATTCGTCAGGATATTAGTGGATGGTTCTTGATATTTAAATATTACAAACTTATTACATTTTATAAGTAGAAGATTTGCAAAGTAGTTTGAAATTTTACCTGTTTGTATATGAGTATATTGTGAAATTGATAGATAACTAAGTAAATCACATGTGACTGTTTTAATGTTTATAGGTGAAGGATTAGTTGATGAAATTGACATCTAAAGCTTTGTTAATAACTACCTCTAGTAAGAGTTTCACCAAGAATGGTGTTAGTTTGGAACGTTCCGAAGGGAATGTGGCTAAGGTCTTGGCTGATGTGAAGGATTTGGATCTGGAGGCCGAGGCGATTCTTCACACACTCCTATGACACATTTTCCGCTAATACTTTTCGAACGATTTTTCTGATTTGTTCGAGTGGTTTATGCGTAGGTCGTTCGTCTAAAGAGGTGCGTTTCGTATTGCCAATCTTTCCTTTGTGTTTTTGTTGTTCGGCTATACCCTCTCTTCTTCGGCTAAGTTATGTCAGATTCACCTGCTTTGGCTCATGAGGAGGATGCTCCGGGGGTTGAGGAATACCCGCCCAAGTTTGATATTCGAAATACACCTCTCGTATGGACAAAGGGGGTGTAACTTTAGTGGCTATGGAGTTTGGTATACCGAAGGATTTACATCCGAGGCTACCTCCGGAGAATATGACTATGGACAAATTGCCAAATGATGCGATAGGTTAATAATTGGGGTATTTTTATGAAGGCGGTCTCAGCGTACCCTTCTCAACCTTCCTTTTGGTTGTCTCCGTGTTCTTTGTATTTTAGTGAAAAATGTTTGACTTCTTCTGAAAACGGCGAGCAAGAGAGTTGGGTGAACAAATTAAAATGCTCGATGTGTAGATTTTGATAAATCTAAAAGAGTGTCGGTTTTTGTAATTCTTGTTAGGAAGTTTTCATTCTAGTAATTGATTTTTTAGTTATTCCAAAAACTCTTTAAATGTCTAAACTATTCTTAAAGTTTCTTAACACTATCACCTACATGAATAATCAAAGATCTCCTTGTACTATAGAGATTATCAAATGTCGACATACGCTCACCATCATCTTTTTACCTTTTAGCTTCTTTTTTTGAAATAAACGAAACTTGTGCTCTAAAGATTTAGAATCATATGATACCTTGTTATTGAACTTTTCTTTATGTTTCTTTTTTCACTCTATTTTCTTCAATAAAAAAATTTCTTTTCTTGTTTGAAATAAAATTTATTTTAAAGTTCAAATTTAATTTCATGGAATAAATTTTATGTTAGTGTATTGTTAAAGAGTTTATTACCGTTTATGTTATCACGTGTAACCATACGAAACAAGTACATTACCTTTTTTATTAAATTGAATGACTTTTCATTTATATCCTAGCTAGTCACCATCATATATATAGTCTAAGTGGATAACAGATTTATTTCATGACCATTCACATATCTTGTGTTCTCCTAATTGAACGGGTGATTTTGTGTTCTCTCCACCATGTCTTGTGTTCTCCTAATTGAACGAGTGATTTTGTGTTCTCTCCACCACAGTTATTAGTTATCAAAAGCACGCCTAAAATAAGTAGAAGTAAAAAAAATGGATAGTATGAGAAAAGTTGTGTAGTCATGTCCATATAACTACTTAGCTTTTAACTTTATAACTACAACCTACCATTCTAGCTTCTTCTCACTTGAACATTTAAGTCCCATGAAAAAAAAAATGTTTTAACTGGATCCGGTCAGATTGCTGGTTTCCAAGAATTGGTTTTCGGATTTTCATTTTATGCATACACTAAGAAATAAAAAAATAATAAGGCCATATGAGGGTTTTATTTATTTATTTATTTATTAAAATAAATTAAAAAGTCATATTTAGTCAAAGTCAAACCCGAACCATTTTTATTTAACTGAACCCGACCCCACACATACAGCCACTAATCCACTGTAACAATTCGCAATTTCAGGTTAATTACTATTCCTGGAAAATTTACTATTCACTTTTACTATTTATTTTTACTATTCGATTTTCCCGAAATTCTCCCGAAAGTTGATTTTTATTTCATATTCTCGAGTGATAAATCATTTCTATGGCAAATTAAATGTTTGACATTCGTCAGATCATTTTCGTGAAAGTTATTAAGGAATTACACGTTTTAGGGTAAAACGTCATTCAGAAATTCTACGCACAACGAAACTCGACCCCGTTAAGTGACCCCGCATCAGAAAAATGTTTGACACACTCATGATTTATTTGAGAATAAATCATGACTGAAAAAAACATGACCAAAATAAACCTCGGCTGTGAAAAACTGGAATTTTCAGTTTTAAGCGTTTTTACTCAGCCGTAACCCTAGCCTATACCTGCACCGCGTTTCTAAGATGATTTGAGTTTTCAACTTATTAGAATAAGTCAACATATTTTCCCTCCTCCTTTGACCAAAAATCATTCCTTGATTTTATAAGTCATTCCTTGATTTTTAGGCTTACGGTTTGATGTCTAAAAGATATTTAATACCAACCGACACTAGACTGAGCCCAGTCTAGACATTATAAGTCATTTTAAATCATTTATAACCTATTAGAAAAGTAACATTTTACTTTTCTCAATTTTACGCAATATTCGTACATTTTACGTATTACGCGTTTTAGACCCGTGTTTCCAGTTTTAGCAGGGTTTTACCACCCAAATGGAACCTACGACTTATTTTATATTTTATTATGGAACATATGGACATGACTAACAATACTTTAAAGTTCCATAATTTTACGACACCCGGTTTTACGTTTTGAGGCCTAATCATTTACGGTTGGCATTTCCCGGAGTCAAATCTCATCCTAATACTTAGGATATTACCAAGCCAAGCACACCTCACCCCCTAGCTTTGTGAACCGCCAATAGGGGGGAGTCACCCCATGGTGTGGCTTGATCTTGTGCTAAGTACCTTAGATGAGTTCCATGTGTTGAAGCTTGTTAGGAAAGCTTTGACTAGTCCTAAAATGTAACCTCCTCATGAGCATATAAATACCCCCTCCCCCCTTTGTGCCGTCCATCAACACACACCACAACACTTCACACTTAGTTTATTTCCTTCTAAATTCAAGCAAGGTTCAAGTGCAAGTTCAAGGTAGAAACCCTAGTTTGATCTTAGGTTATCAAAACACTTCCATAACCTCATATACTTTGGTGATTTCTCTTGAGTTTGAATCCACTCAAGTCACCTCAACTTTCATCATCTATCTTTCAAGATTACAAGAGTAGAAAGATTGCATGAAGTGAAGTGGGTTGAAACAAGTCTATCAAAGTCCTTACCTTACTAGTTACTTCCTTTCTTTATTTGAAAGCCAAACCCTAACATGCTTCTTGTTAAATAATCATGTTCATGTTATTTACCTATTATTCATGCTATATTATGTCTTGTATTCATGTCCATGATGTATAAAAATGAGCAAAACAAGTTATTGTAATTGATTGTTAAGATAAGTTATTAAAACAAGTAAACTAGTGACTTTCTTGGTAAGACCTGATCAAAATGGTAAAATTATGATATTGGATCATTACATATTACAGTAGAGGACTTAACAAGGAAACCGTAGCAATTTGAACCACCTAAAACGAGTATACGAGTCAAAAGTTATGACGATTTGAAGTTACCAAAACTTTCCGGCAAAACTGCCTAAAATGTTTCTGTGACAGAATATAAAACACGCAAAAAGAGGCCTTTCTGGTCCGTTTCATGAAAAAGTTAAAACACGAAAGTTGTCCGGAATCACGTTTTCTTCAAAAACTCGGGGGCACGTCTCCAGAAAATCAATAACAAATGAGATATTTTGCAGTTTCTTAACAGCTATTTACATATTTATAAGTCACTATATTATGGTTATACTTTAAAAGGAACAAGAGGTCTTATGACCTATAATCAAGACCACAACCATGGCTAGAGCCAAGGTTGAGTCTCATGACCATGGAACAAGGACCAAAGGTCATGGCAAGGCCATGACTAAATGACCATAGAAGCTTACTTAGGCGAAAACATGAAACAAGGAATTGGCGATAACTTGAACAAGCAATTTGGATCTACTTCACTTAAAAGGAACCATGAGATAATACAAAGAAAAATGGTCATACAAGACTTATGAAACTTACCCTAATAACAATCTTCATGTAATAATAAACTTTCCTAAGTTTATTCAAATATCGGACATGTAACTTTTCGGATCAAAACTTATATCTATATATTTTATCAACTACTACAATAGTAGGGAGCCTCATGTGAGGAGTTCATTATGTAAGCCGTCGAGTTAAGTTGTGGATTTACGAATTAAAGTGTCCTGGCTCCTCGAACGCTTACTAACATGACTTCTGAATTATGTCGGCCCGAACGGTAGTAAACGATATATAAAACATACATGTTTCATGAATCTTTTCTTTCAAAGACTTACAATATACATCATACCACATCATGGACTAAATGCAAGATATATATATAGGCACTTATTCATATTCTTTACTCCGATCCTAAGTCGCAACATTCTATTATAGGTTGCTCGTAGAAACCTTTACGATCCAACCATTACCTTCATTACTTGCTATCTTACTTAAGGTGAGTTCATAGCCCCACTTTACATTACTTCAATGTTTTACAAACCCTTGGGGGGAATACATGCTACTTTTAAACCGAACACAATGCTTTGAAACTGTATGCTGCCTGATTGTTTTATTATTACTAAGTACCTACCTTGCCAATCCTAGGCCCCTATCATGAACCATTTAATCACTAGTATTAGTGAGCGCGAGTATTGTGAATAGGCCTATTGGGATTGACGAATCCCATTTGTTTGAGCAGATTAGTTCAAACGAATGCACTATATTTGAACATTAAGTATGACGGCAAAGTACTTACCGGGGCAACAAAACCGCCGATTGATATTGGTACCCGTTAACGTATTGGTTGCATGAGCTTAGTATATAATAATAACTGTTTTGTTTTCCAACATAAGTATGAGTCTAATTAACTCATACTACCAACATATTGTGTTCAACCGTTAAACAAACTCTATGAATTTCACTCAACCTTTGTGTTGACCTCTTAAGCATGTATTTCAGGTCCATGATAATCAAGAATGGAGCGGAAGGGCACGTACTAAAGGAAGAAGGCTATAAACTACTATGTCATTCGATAACAACATCAAGGACTTTATATTGATGTATTTTGAAACATGGAACCTTTTTGGGACCTTACTATGTAAACTCTGATATATTTGAATAAATATGAATGACAACTCTTTTTAATACGACTCGGTTAGAGATCGTTTTCTATTATTATGACTGTTGTGCCGTCGAGTAACACCCAAGTTGAATTCCGCTGCATCATGAATTGGGGGTGTTACGTCCACTATCAAATTCATTTCAGCATTTGCGAATTTCATTTATATTACATCATTTTATCTAGAACCATTCACGGTATAAATTTCATTCATTTCACGTTTAGTTCTCTTTGTGAAAATTTTCGATCCACCATAAATGTTGCTGGTTTTCGATTCTAAGTTGTTTTTAACGTTTTAATGTTGTGCTATGATGTTCAAAAGTGTGTGATTTGGAGTTTGTTGGAATTTTTGCACTTTGACTTTCATTTAATAATGCCAGCTGTGAAAATTTGATATAAAGGATACATGTAGTGTGGAACATGGATGTTGTTTCGTTAGTTGTTAAAATTTTATTTGTTTGAGATTTTGTGTGCTTGATTACTTTGTGTGTAAGCTGCATGTAGCACGTTTTGCATTTTTGTCTTTTGCTTGTTGGCATATATTATGGTCACATGGGGTGATATATCGTATTTTGCTTGTTGTCATATGTTATGGCCACATGGAGTAATATATCGTATGATTGACTTGTCACCTTTGTGTTATATTTCAGTGAGTTTTGCTACATATTCTTACATCTTTATCTTACAAATTCTCTTACATTTACAACAACATTATATAATTTTTTTTCACTCATTCTCTATCTGCATCCAAACTGTCAATTTTCTATCCGCATAACCTCATAACAACCCCACAAATAACCTCAAACACCCACCCCACCATATCCCCACATACCCAAATCACAAAACATCAAAACAAACAAGACCCACATAAAAAATCAAAACTTTAAAGAATTATACCGGTTTCTTGAAGTGAGACCTAAAAGAACAAGAAGTGGTTGAAGTAGCTGAAGAAGAAGAAGAAGAAGGGATGGTTAAAAGAGGCAACAACAAGAGCCTCGTTGATGATGTCATTTCAATGGTTCACCGGAGCCCAGTCAGAGTGTGAATCTTTATGTATTTTCCAGTGAGGGGGAGGGTGTTGGTTTGTAAAATCTAGTGGTTGGGAATTTTAGGAGAAGGAAAAAGGGATATATATATATATATATATACATATATATATATATATATATATATATATATATATATATATATATATATATATATATATATATATATATATATTTTTCTTTTTGGTTTCTTTTTTTAACCTTTTTGTTTCTATCCTCTCTATGCATTTTCCCTAAAAGTTTTATCTTTACGAGTATTAAACTACTACTTAGAGTCTTAGACCATGTGTGATTTGGAGGAGTGTTTTAAAACCCGGGTTGACCCAGCTGGTTGAATCATGAACTGGTCAGAAGATTGGAAGGCGGTTTTGACTGAAAAACCCGGTTGAACTATGACCTGGTGGCTCGGCTGGGTCAATTAGAAAACTAGTTTTTAAAACATTGATTAGGAGACCATAAGACTGCATTTATCACTGTAATCTCAGCGCCATATCAAGTTTTATTTTTTATTTTAATTGTAACAAACTTCATCACCAATTTAGTGTAATAAGATAAGTAGATAACCAACTGTACTACCAAAATATACCCCATTTAAACACCTATATACTCACCAAAATACACACACACAAAAACACGCACTATACAACTCGGTCTTGAGATCGACCGAGTCTTTGTTTTTCTTTGTTGAAGATGCATGCAATGGACGAGGTGTAGTTGGGAGGACTCGGTTTTGGGTGGTCCAAGACTCGGTCTTGACACCATTATTATGATTGGTCTTAAACTACTTGCAATTTGTTGGGCAAATTAATATAGTAGAAGTAAATCAAATTTAGTTTACTTTTAACAACATAAAAGTTGTTAAAACCAATAAACTTTGTAAATTTAATTTACCTAACGACAACTCTAAAGATTGTTAATAATAGTAGTAATAAACTCATCCGTTGATAACAAAACATCGTTAGAAACTTAGAATCAAACTTTGTAAAAGGTTGATATTGTATATTGTCTAAACATAAATTTTGGTAATTAATTACTAACAACAACCCTAAAAGTTGTTGTGATGAAAAGCATACTTTCTAAAATGATATCATTGAGTTTTATCCTTAGCTTTATATTTGACGTAAAATTAAAGAAGTCGAAGATTATTGAATTATATTTTGATGATGCAATATAAGCAAGTTGAGAATACTTGGGCTAAAAGAAGAAAATTTTCGAATTAGGGATGTCCAGCAAAATCTCACTTATCTAGTATCATACAGAGTAATTCCATCATGAAATACTTAGCACTGCAGTACAATCTATTGTTTACCAAAAGAGTAGGATAAAGTGATTTAAAGTTAGTACGAAAGTAGTTATAAAGTAGTGAAGAATATAATTTATAGTTCACTATTAAAGGTAAAACTTCGGAATGTAAGCATTACATAAATTTTTAATGAAAGTTGCACTTTTCCATAAGATGTTTGACATACCAAAAGTTACTCACCGTGACTAGCATTGCTCAAAAACATATAAAAAAATGTTTTTGAAAGTAAATGATAACTTCTTCTGCACATTATCTTTATATAACAATTCTCGGTGGACCGAACTCCAATACCTATAAAATAATATTATTTTCAACGCATGTAAAATAATATTTTATGTATACAATACTTTTATTTGTTGGGTTGGCTATGCAAAGGGCTGGCTTGAGCCCAAAACGCATAGCTTATGTAACCAAATGATATGTAGTATGCACATTAAGTAGAACTAGGTCATACCAAGCTAAAGTGTTGTAGGCAGGTACGCTGTCGCAAATGCAGGCTACATATTGTCGTAGATAATTGCATACTTTTGTATTGCACGGCTTTATAACAAAATTATGCAGGGACACCTGCATAATTTTTTGTATCACTCAGCTGAACCAATATAACGGCTAGTTTTGACAAACCTACCGTATTACAATACAAACTTTTGTAAATGCCCCCACCGCAACGCGGCAGGGTACTGTCACTAGTTAAATACATATTTATTTTGAACAAGATATAGTATCCATTTTAACCATTAACCAATTTCGCATTTATACGTAAAACTAACCATTAACGAATTTCACATTTATACGCAAAACTAACACTCAAAACAGGCAAGTAATAACTACCCAATTTTAACATTCAAACAACCAAAAATTTTAAATTACGTTTTATTCTTATGTACACTTTCTCATATATTTGCGCACAAAATGAATAACTAGTAATGAATGCTCAACAATATACTCGAGTTTACGCAAAATCAACTTTCATCATCTTCTTCTACATTCACTACACCGCTACATCATCATCCGCCAATTGTACGGGAGAAGAGATCAACATAGATCACAAATTTAAAAAAAATCAAATGAACAAATGTTAACCATTCATTTTTTTTAACAATACAAAAATACTCATTTTCAATATTTTTAAAAAATAAATTGTCTTGCAAACGGTTAATCATTAAACGAAAAAAATAAACCATTGTGATGAAACTTTTATATCTTTTAGAAGACGGGCACTTCAACATATTTTCAACAAACTTTTTTTCGAGTGTATTTTTACTGAAATTTAAGCCCTAAAAAAATCACGTGTGATTTATTCTTTTGAAAATCATGTGTGGTTTCACAAATCACGTTTAATTTTCATAAATCACATGTGACTTTCAAAATAATAAATCAACTCCGACTTTACAAATAACATATGATTGTTCATGGCGTAAATTTCAACACTCACAAAAAAACTCGAAAAAAAATCGACAAAATTATATAAAAATGCCCCTCTATAGAAAGCTGATTTAATTCCATCGTGATGGTTTAATTCGTTTCGTGTAATAATTAACGGTTTGTGAGATATTTAAGTTTTAAAAAGAATGATGAAAGTAAGTTTTTATAATTTGATGAAAAATGAATCAGTATGATTAGTTCATTGGATCTTTAGAAATTTTGTAATCTATATCGAACTTTTCTCTTTGATACGGTCCAATCCACACACCTTATCCGTCATTGGCATAGCATACTCACACACACCTCCAGAAATTCCACAAATGAGCCAAGAAGCGTATAACCAACTCACATTACTTCAAATTCAAAAACGACATAGACGCCAGTTTAGTTTGTTTTAGTATTTATGTATTTGACATCTCATAGGTTCTTCAATGTAATTAACTCTTTTATATTAACTATTTGAATTTTAGTTGGAAATGTCTTTATTTGAAAAAAAAAAATGCTAAATAAGATATGTAGTTGGTGTATTACTTATTTGATTTTGGGTTTATGTTTCATAATCTCAGTTTTTGTTGCTTATTTTGAAACTTTTCGGCACGGAGATAAATATAAGTTGAAAAGTAAAAATAAATAAATAAATAAATAAAAATAATTAATAGGAGCTTATTAACCCATTTACCCAAATTTTGACATGTGTTATTCCTTTTGAATTGACACATGTCAAAATTTAGGTGAAGTGAAGCAGTGGATTATGACCAAAATGAGAAAAGGGGTTAATTGGTCAAATACTCAAACATTTTTGTACCTTCTTTGCCAGTTTCCTCAATATATAAAACCCAAATCAACCCCCAAACTCACCATTTGTGACAAATGGCATACAAAAAGTATAAAAAATTATTTGCTTAAGTTGGCGCCAAATCTGCAAAGATTATCCATCCATGTGGAAGATCATCACCATCAGTGAACCTGCTGATGAGTGGGAGTACGCAGATTATGATGATCTGGTGAGTTTGACTATGCAAGCGGTTCACAGAAGCTCTGGTGAATTGGCTGATATTAACCTCGAGGGTTTTTGTACTGATGATTTGCTTCTTCACATTTCACAGCGGTATGTTTCTTTCCATTTTTTCAGTATTCTATTTTGTGTTAACGCATTGCGGCTGTAATTAAACTACTGTAATATTTTCTGATTATATGGTACCTTAACTAGAGGTGCCAAAATGGGCGGGCACGGGCCAAACGGGCACATGTTATACAAATCGCTTTATAGAATACCAAAAATGACATATATATATATATATATATGGGGACTTTCTTGCAAGAACCATTTTAACTGCGAGAACTGAGAGAACCACCAAAAACATACATGCACGCCTTTTAAAATAAAATAAAAATACATGCAAATCATCAATAATCGTAAGTATCCACCAATGTTCTTTAATATCATTATGAACTCATCCTCTTTTTTCACAAAAACCTTACACACGGCTGCAATATTGTCGCTGCATGCATTATAGGAACATACATGCACACCTTCGAAGAAAATTTTTGTATTTCCAATTTCTTATCAAATTATTTAGAACAGCTATCTTTTTCTTAAAACATGTATGTTTTTTTTAGAACATATGTGCAAAAACACAATTATTGAAGTCGTGCATGTATGTTTTTGGTGGTTCTCACAGTTCTCGCAGATAAGATGGTTCTCGTAAGAAAGTCTCACTATATATATATATATATATATATATATATATATATATATATATATATATATATATATATATATATATATATGGTAACATGGGTTTCCAACTCGACATTGCGAACCGACTAATCCCATGGCGACTACCCTTTTGGATAGTTAAAAACGATTATAATGTTCTCCAATTAAGAGAAAATATGTGCCCGTTAGTGCCCATTTAACTTTTTAATGGGCTAAATATGCCCATTTCAAAAAAAATGAGGGGGCTAAATGTGCCCAAGTCTTTTACAAAGTAGCCAAAATTAGCCAATTTTTTTTGTTACGGGCACAAATTGGCACCTCTAGGTGGAACACTGGAACTTATTGAGGGCAGGGGAGGTCCCCCACCAAAAAAAAAAAAAAAAGGAGTTGGTCAAGTTCCGTCATTGCGTCTTAACTAGATCAATAGGACAATCAATAAGCCATGGTGTTGTTCCATACACCCACACACATGAGCTCATAGATCGCTAACTGTCTAGACAAAGATAGGAACCAAGTTATTAGCCATCTGTCTTTAATACAATCATAAATCCAAACACCCCTTATCATCTTGAACTATATCCAAACAACCCATTAGACAGCTATAACTGCTGTCTGGTCTGTCTTCCCAGTCTCTCACATACGAATCTTTGCTGGTTCACACATATCCACACTCACACTTGGGTCCCATTTTTGCCCAATAATGGTTTGTTGCTAAATATCCATGGTCCACTTTCAAGTACTCAATTCATACCATTCTCATTGTTAAATTTTAAAAAATACATACCATTCTGTACTATTTTTACTCTTATTTTTGCCCAAATCACATACAGTATTCTCAAATCTTTTGGGAATTCTAATTTGACGCTTTGATGACCTTCTATTCGACATTGTTGCAAAACATTCAATTAAACACAACTGTAGATTGAATTGTAGTTAATCAGGTTAAAGTTTGAAAAAGAATTTTGGCGCCAAAATTATCCAATCGCCATTATCAGATCTTCAAAATTACCGGTTCAAAATTGCTGAAAATATTATCGGATTGTGTATAATGTCAAGCTGAATCGATTGTATGGATTGGATTTGGATTAAAAAACAGTGATTATTAAAGCTTTTAGTGAGTTTTAATGGTGGAAAATTTGGTGGGAATTTCGGTTAGAATGTGTTTCCAATGTTAATATTGAATAATGGCTACATTGATGATGTTAGTTTACTTAAACATCGACTGCTAAGCATTAGACCGTACGCTCCGTGACATCTGTGATACACCTACAACCCTATTTGGCAAAAAACCGATCATGTTTGGAGGCGACTTCAGACAAACGCTGCCAGCATTGTTATCCTTCCACTGAAGAAGGGAGATGGCAACTCATAGATGTCATATACGACAAGCGATCGCTTGAATGCCCAGCAGCAGAAACCTTTCAAGACAAAGCAATCGTTTGTCCAAAAATGAGACGGCAGATTTGATCAACGCAGAGGTTTTAAAACAGGTCCGTGGAACAAGTCATTTCTACGCAAGTGTTGACCAAGCCCTGCCACAGGCCAATGACGGCGGGGCATTAGAATTGTTATATCCTGTCGAATACTTAAATTCAATCAACCTCGGTGGTTTTCCGCCACATACACTCGAATTGAAGGTTGGCACACCAGTCATACTGCTCAGAAAATTAATTTGGTTGGCGGCCTTTGCAATGGCACAAGAATGATAGTTACTCAATTACTTAGGAGAGTCATTGAGGCAAAAATTATCACCAGGACAAGGATGTCTCAGAAAGTGTTCATACCACGCATAATTCTCATAATGAAAGACGACAAGATGCCATTTATATTTTAACATAAACAGTTTCCTATCAAGGCATGTTATGTTATGACAATTAACAAGAGTCAGGGCCAGTCGTTAAAGAAAATCGGTGTTTACTTGCCAGAACCGGTATTTGGCCACGGACAATTGTACGTTGCCCTATCAAGAGCACATCGCCTGAAGGCTTAAAAATCATTATTGCAGACCAGCTTGATCGACCGCCAAACACAACAAAAAACATAGTCTACAAAGACTTTTTAGCCAAAATAAAAAGGCGACAGGTTTTATGCATTTTATTTTCATTAGGCATAGAATTCGTTTGCGACTGCTATAATATATTCATGTACACTTATTTGCACGATGTCAGACGATTATTTTATACCACCATTCGTAATTGACTATACCAACAGTTTATTTTATATTCCCATATGCATATTATGTGTTTTACATGAAATGTTTGTATATTGCATGTTTTCAATGAAATGCCTGAATGACTCATGAATGTGCTAAAAGTATGCAATGAATATGATCCTCTGCTACTTACTATTTCCGTTTGACTATGTACTTCAAATTATTACACTAACCTGTCTACTAGCATCCATAGGCATAACCTACTTTTGTGACTGAATGCTGCTACCAATGTTGACTTTCCGTAACCAATTGCCAAGACATATCTGTCATCAAACTATGACACTGGTGCAACAACACCAACATAGACTGATTTTACAGACTGTTAAACTAACTTGTAAGGCCACGGCCTCAATTTTGGCAGACAAATGGCTGATAAAGGTGAACCAGAAGTGGTTAGCACGACTACTGAAGCGGTTGAAACAGCAGAAAAAAGTGTGGGAGAACGGGTCAGAGACACGGGCAAAGGAATCCTTATCGAGGAGGATGTTGCCAACATCATGGACCTTCAACCAAGTGACCTAAACAAGCCGGTTGAAATAATAGTATACAGGAAATGGGCATCGAGAAATGTGCCTTATCCCAATCCCACCGGGCTGTGCTTTATCTTCTTGGATAAAAAGGTATTTCACCCCTACATAGTATGTCAAACCAATTAGATTCATTACATAAATAATTTGTATAACATTTTCCACAGGGTGGCGCAATCCAGGCAAATGTCCAGTTATGGGATATGCGACTCTTTGATGCAAAGCTCCAAGTTAATTCATGTTACAAAATCCAGGGTTTCGGAACTAAAAAGACTGACAAATGGCAGAGAACCCTTCCAAATAGAATGACACTCCTACTCGGAAAATACACACAGGTAACACCTATTGAGGACCAGGGCTTCACGCCTCATCACTTCAACTTTGCGGCTTACAATGAAATTGGCCATTGTGCAGATTCACGGGACTCTATTCTCACAGGTATCCTCATATCAGCAAGAGGTTTTCACTACTGAAGCCACCATTGTCAACATTGATGAGTCGAAAGGGTGGTACTTCAACCGATGTCGCACATGTCATATGAAGATTGAAGAAGGGCATCCACACCGCCACTGCCAACAGATGGGCACAAAGCCGGCACCAAACTATACTAGAATTTCGTTATTACGCATCTGCATCCATCTATGAAAACCTAATATACACACATCCACATATTTGCACTAGCTATTGTTTCAAGGCAACTTTAGTGGATGACACGGCCAGCATTATCATGACATGTTTCAGTCCTGAAGCAAACTGCATGCTTCCACCGGTGACAGATGTTCTGAGCTACATCCCGGACCCAAATCCATATGTGTTACCCCCAATAATAAGAGACTTGGAACAGACACACCACGTCTTCCGACTGCACTTTGCCACTGGTAGTCGAAGGGGATACATGAGGTTACCAGTGTTGCCTGACATTCAGACACATGTGGAAGAAGGAGCACCATCAGCTTCATCTGTTCCTGCTGCAGAGGAATTGCACATCGGAACAATCACTCCCCCGCCATTCACAGCTGATCCTAAAGAAAAAAAAAAACGACAACAGCTGAAAGCACATCTACAACAGTTCGCAAAGAGTTGTTTGTTCCTGAAGATGAAGACACTGCTGGTCCTGAAACAAAGAAAGCGAAACGTGATTAGAAACCTAAGTACTAGCCTAAGTTATGTACAGTAACTCTTAGGATAGATATGCAGTGACAATGATGGTGCTTATAAGCAACCACTTCCCGGCCTGTAAAAATGCGCCGTTAACGCCACTAGGCTTAAACCGTGCATTGTTTTGTAAACGGTATGCCACATACTAATCGTTAGGATAGATATGCAGCAACAACTAATGTGCTTATAAGCAACCACTTCTTAGCCTGTAAATGTGCAAGGTTAAAGCCACTAGGCTTAAACCCTGCATTGTTTTGTAAACGATAAGGCAATAGTGCATCTATCCAATTTTCAAAAGTTCTATGAATTGCATTGGTCTACGAGATGACAGTTAGTTAATGTCATTCGAAAATACACACACTGTATTCCGATAATACATATTTCCAATTTTGCTACACATACAAAACTTTGTTACCATAATTTACTGCATTTCACAAATCAAAGGCGATAACGATTACAACAATATGCCATTGAAGAGATGCTCATACAATGTCAGATAACAGAGGTGACTATTAAAATTTGAAAACAGTAGTCACCAAACATCAGATACAATACAACAACAGATACATTAAAACATCCTGCATAATTTAAACACCATTAAACGACACGGTCCAACTACCATACACACGTTATTCTACCAGGTACGCCGGTGCAGAAACATCTACAAACCAATCATAAACTTGCGAATCGGCCAACAACGGCCCTCTTGCGACACAAATGAGCATGAGAATTGTGCAAACATAGTTTGCAAGGTTGCGAGCTTCTCAGCCTCAAATGCCAACAAGCCAGTGTTAGTCCCAAAAGAGTGAGTCGATAATGAAATTGCAATATATATTCTGAATAACTAAATCGTCTAACTATTACATCGTTGCATGTTTACATATATATATATATATATATATATATATATATATATATATATATATATATATATATATATATATATATATATATATATATATATGGATCAAAAGGGTGTGACCCTTCGACTTGTGTCTGTTCGGTTTGTAACCGACATAACTACCAAATAACCGAATAACTAACTAACTAATTTAACTAACTTAACCGCTTTGGCGGTTATTAACTATCTAACGACCAAGTTTGGTCCTTCGTGTTTCGTTGAGAAGTAACATCGAGATTATCTTGTTCACAGCCAGCTCTCTAGCATTCCAGTTTTCAAAGGGTTAGTGAACAATAATCGAACAAACAAGCAAATACCCCCGCCGCAACGTGGCGGGTACCCCTCCCTTGTTACTTGTAAATTTAAGGGTACCAATAAACAAAAGCCTTTATAAAACCAACAGCAACACTCAACATCAAAACCTACCACCTAACACAAAACTAAACAAACACACTTCAATCTCCGACACGTATGTCTCGTTGTTCAATAAAATCGCACAATTGTTATTAAATCCCATGTTCCAGAATGGACCTAAATTCCGCTTGTTGATCGGGACGCAGGCGGTTGAATGTTAAAGTCCATGTTTCATGTGGTAGCCTCGCTTCAAACACTTTCAGAGTCTCTCTGATTGCCCAGATTTTAGTTTGATCCGAGGCAATGTCCTCCTGACGTCGAAGCTACACCACAAAAACCCAATTGATTGATTAAGATTATTTTCAAACAAAGATTGCTTATCGTTCTGCATACTAATACAATCATGAACACCAGATGTCATTGCACATCAGAAAGTAACTTCAATGATGCAAACTTGAAGTTAAACTAAAATTGTCCTCGACTATTACCTCTAGCAGAGTGCCCACTGTTACAAGCAGGTAACGTGGAGTAACTTCTGGATACTTCATACTGATATTTATCATAGCATCAACAGCACGATTCTGCACATCAGAAAGTAACATATATCACATTGCGGCAGGGATGCAGCAAAATGGTGGAATGTGAAGATATAGGAGTACCGTAATATAAACCTGAACTGGTAGCACAGAATAGCATAGTTCATATTTTACTACTAGCTACTAACCTGAACTCGGAGATACTCGAAGTCACATATTGCTCCATGTAGAGCTGGTAGCACATAAGAGTCGTAAAGGTCCGGCAACGGCAAGTCTAAATCAGTCGACAATCGACAAGTTGTAATAATGGCAGCCAATCTCAAATTTGGGTCAGGATCTTCATATATTGCTGCAGCTAGAGCTGGTAGCACATGACTGTGGTACTGAAACTGTGAGTTTGGGTCTAAATTAATAGACAAATACCAAGTTGCATCAATGGCAGCCAATCTCACATGTCCGTCAAGATCTTCATATATTGCTTCAGCTAGAGCTGCTATGTACTGCCACAGAAAGTCTGGGTCTAAATGAGCAGACAACCGATAATATGCCTTAATGGCAGCCACTCTCACACGTGGGTCAGGATCTTTTTTTATTGCTTCAGCTAGAGCTGGTAGCAACTGACGAATTGCATTAAAGGCAGCCCATCTCACAAGTGGGTCAGGATCGTTAATATGTGTAGCTAGCTCTGGTAGCACACGAAGTTGGTCCCGACGAGACCACTGACGAGTTAAATTAATGGCGGTCACTCTCATAAGAGAGCAACAACCTTGAAGATGCTCAAACACCATGAACCTTGACCTTTGATCTACTCGTTTCTTGAAACAAAGTGATCAGGCGGCGGCGGTGTGGTGGTCGCCGGCAAGGCAGAGAGATGTGAGATGTGGTTGGTCAAACTTTTTCTTAAGGTAAGGATATTTTTGTGCTGGCAAGTTTGGCCACTTATGAAGTACAATGTACAAACACTTGAGGCTATTGGTACAAGTTGGAGTAGCACTTGTATTTTGAGATAAAGTTTGACCTAACTGAACATTTCTTTAGAGTTTAGACCAACTCCTTGATTCTTCCAAAGTAGGTTGCCTTGATTTTTCACATACTTGTCAACAATATCCTTCTCATTCTTGTCCTGTACTCCTGTATCTTCTGTACCTCAGTATCAGCTAGGTTGCACGGACACAAACACGGAGATAAGGCAAAATCTAAAAATATAGAACGCGGACATGACGTAAACACGGGAATTAAATATTTATTTTATAATTAATTGTGTATGCATTTAATTATATATTTGTCTAAAATCCACTATTTATTAACATATTGTTGGCCTGTTAGGTGTAGTTGGCCCATTTACTAAACATACTAAATGGCCCAAAAAATACTAAAGGCCCATTTATTAAACATACTAAAGACCATTTAGCGTAACCACATTATTAGCACTTCTTAAATCCTCCATGTTTTCTTTTCCTAGCTTTCAAATAGAATTAGGACTTTTAGGAGAATGTTTTTCTTTTCCAATTTCACTTGTCATAGTCTGCTCCTTATTTATTCCCACAGCATTACTTATACCACTCTTCTGTTTTGGCCTAAACTCCATTCTAGTTAGCTTGTCTAGCATTCATTCTTGTATTCTCTTTCTCTTTCACTTGTTCAAGCCTGTTCTTGGAAGTTTTTAACCCATTATAGTTCCTATTAGCCTGCTGACCCTCACAGTTTTCCTTCATACCATCTCCATTCTCCTTTGACTTGTCCTGCTTCCCCCAATTGCTTGTTGTGTCACTACATTTTGCTTCCACATGCCCAAACACCTTACATATACTGCATTTTGGTGGTTTCCAGTATACTCAACTTGAACAAACTTAGTGCAACTATCAACATTTCTTTCACATCTGTAGCATATCTCAACTTTGTCTTTAAACTCCTTTGCACCCTTGCATAGCCAATTCTACGGCCCCTTCATGTCACATTTTAGTAGTTGTTTTCTCCATAATGAACGGTTTACCAAGGCTGCTAGAAATTGCACTAATCCCCTTCACAGTCCAAGCCTCAATAGGTACATTATACAGCTTAATCCACAGAGGAATCTTTGCTGGTTCACACATATCCACACACACACTTGGGTCCCATTTTTGCCGAATAATGGTTTGTTGCTCAACATCCATGGTCCACTTTCTAAGTACTCAATTCATACCATTCTCATTGTTAAATTTATAAAAATACATACCTCAATGAGCAGCCACTCTCACACGTGGGTCAGGATCGTTATTTATTGCTTCAGCTAGAGCTGGTAGCAACTGACCAGTTGCATTAATGGCAGCCAATCTCACACTTGGGTCAGGATCTTCATATCTTGCTTCAGCTAGAGCTGGTATGTACTGCAACAGCAAGTCTGGGCCTAAAGCAGTTAACATCTGACAAGTTGCATTAATGGCAGCCGATCTCACAAGTGGGTCAGGATCGTTAATATGTGTAGCTAGCTCTGGTAGCACACGACGTTGGTGCCGACGAGACCACTGAAGAGTTAAATTAATGGCAGTCACTCTCAGAAGAGAGCAACAACCTTGAAGATGCTCAAACACCATGGTCACCGAATGATCGAAATTTTTCTTTGTCACCTGCAAAGGTCATCCACAAACCTTAGCGGAGAATTGTTTTGATTTATGGTAAACACAAGCACATGAATGATGTGTGAGTCAAATTTACTTCAACATAACAATATTGAGCAAACAAATACGTAAATAATATTCACACAAGTTAGTATGAAAACATTTTTGACTGGTTTTTTAATCCACGAAACACTTATAAATCGGTTTTAAACAAGAGATTAACAAAAGTAGATGTGTGTTTCGTCATACCCAAAGACGAGAACCAATGAACCTTGACCTTTGATCTACTCGTTTCTTGAAACAAACTGGTCAGGCGGCGGCGGTGTGGTGGTCGCCGGCAAGGCAGAGAGATGTGAGATGTGCGTGTTTCTTGGTCAGGCGGTGTGGTGGTCCCACGTGGTGTCCCACGTGCTGTTTCTTGGTCAAACTTTTTCTTAAAGTGACAAGTGATTTATAGAAGTTTAAGGTAAGGATATTTTTGTGCTGGCAAGTTTGGCCACTTATGAAGTACAATGTACAAACACTTGAAGCTATTGGTACAAGTTGGAGTAGCACTTGTATTTTGAGATAAAGTTTGACCTGATAAAACATACTCACATTCATCATCTTCCTTGTTCCACATTGCTTCCCATTGATCTTTGAAATAATTGAAAATTTCTTTAGACCAACTCTTTGATTCTTCTGATGTGAATAAATTATTGTACATTTAAGTAATGGAGTGTTTTAATAAGAGTATTAATTATATTTACTCCTTTCCATCAATAGCAGGTTGAAAACTCAACAATTTGATATTGACCATTTGAAAACTCATCAATTTCACATCGACTATTTCTCCTTATAAGTAGTAGAGATAAACAAAATTATAAAATTAAAAAAGAAAACTAAAAAAACTAATAATAAAAAATTCAAAAAAAAGTTACTTGTAAATTTGAGGGTAACAACAAACAAAGCCCTTATAAAACCAACAACACTCCACATTAAAACCTACCACCTAACACAAAACCAAACAAACACACTTCAATCTCCGACATGCAGGTCTCGTTGTTCAATAAAATTTAAGGGTACAATTGGTATTTTAAAAAGTTGTACAAGTGATAAAAATCAACACCTAAAATTGTCACCGGAAATTGAAAGCCACGACGAGCATTTGGTTTTCCGGCGAGGAATGACCGAAGGTCCATTACGTAGATTTTTCTTTGTCTTATCTATGTGTCACAATGGATAGAAATTCCACTTGTTGATGGTCTAGCAGGCTGGACCATGTTGAAGCCCATGCGTCAGGTTGAAGCTTCGCTCGAAACTGTTTCTCCCGGTTTTTAATTGCGTGGATTTGATCCGAGGCAATGTCGTGCCGACGCCAAAACTACACCACAAAAAACCAATCGATTGAATAAGATTATTTTCAAACAAAGATTGCTTATCGTTCTGCATACTAATACAATCATGAACAACGTATGTCATTGCACAAATATAAAATATGTTGAGCAATCTTAAATCTGCTTATAAAATTGTCCTCCAGGACTATTACCTTTAGCAGAGTGCCCACTATTTCAAGCAGGTAACATAAACCTTAAAATTTCACTACTAGCTACTAACCTCAACTTGTGGAAACGAGAGGCGATATATTCTTTTTTTACATAGCTCAAGATGGAGGTACATAATCTGCAAGTCTGGGTCTAAATCAATAAAAAACTGAATGGCTGAGTAAGCATCGCGATTGTAAGATATTGCTGCAACTTGAGCGTGTAGCACAAAACGGACGTACTGCAACTGCAAGTCAAACTAGGGTTAAGGGAGCTTATTAACAGACTTGATGCTACAAACTAGGGTTGCTACAGGGTGTGACAAAAGGGTGGCTTGTACGTAGAAACCATCCGTAAGACATTAGGCAAGAAATAACTGTAAGATAAAGATACATCATGCAACGCGTATAAAAAACTAATCTTGGAAAATGCATTGCTACAGGGGAGAATGATAAGGTGATGTAAGAGATCAATGACTCACGCTGCCCATTCCAGAACTAAAACATATAATGAATATGATTCATGGTTTTAATAAACATCAACTGTTTAAAGTTGCCATTCAAAAAAAAAAAAAAAAAAAAAAAAAGTGTTTTAAAATAAGTGAGTCGAAGATATAAATTCAGATGTTTAAATTCTGGTAATTATAGCCAAAAAAACATCTTTCACGACGCACCCTGACTGAAGCTAAGCCGCAGATAGTACCAGCCGACGATCAGTTTATTAAAAAATGGGCAGGATTTATTCGAAAAAAGACCATACACTCCATATGTCATGTTAAAGTCAATTCAACTTCATCTCGCCATAAAAACACCTAAACTAATACAAGTCCTCCCTCATTTAGTGATGAGGTTATCCACTTTAGGAATTGATAGGATTGAAGGTATCCGCTTAAAAATCAAGGTAACTTATTAGTTTGTAATAAACTCAATATGTACTCCAAGAGTAGTAACTAACCATCTTAACCACTAACATGAACCCAAATAAATTTCTCACTAGCTACAAACCTGAACTCCAGGATTCTGGATGTCATTCAGTACTGAAGCTAGGTCTGGTAACACACGATTCTGGTGCTGAGATAGCAAGGATGGACCTACATAAGCAACCAACTGCCCAATTGCGTTAATGGCAGCCCATCTCACACTTAGATGATCAGGGTCTTGAAATGAGTTCAACACCCTGGTCACCACTGGTTCCAAATTCGGAATCGTCACCTGTAAACATCATTAAAAAAAGGTCACCACTGGTTCCAAATTCGGAATCGTCGCCTGTCTCGATAATGTCACGTTAATTGTTCTAGCAAAAAAAAATCATTTAGGTGTACACATCAATTGCATAACAGCCATCAAGTTATATCACATAATGTAATTAAAGTTGAGAGCACATATAATCACGAACACCCAAAACAAGTTATACCTTTGAGCATCCTTTGGCAATTTGAGCAAGTGCAACGAGACCAGCAAGACGGTTCTGCCACTCATCATCGAGCGCATCCAAATACTCAGACAACTCCTGATACACAACCGGGACAATAGTATTCCCACCCAACGCAGTCGCCAACCTATGCAAAAACTCCTTCCCAACGCTATAATTACTCGACTCATCCTCATCCTCATAATCCGCCAAATGCCACGCCGCCTCATCCTCAATATCCGACAACATAGTCATCAAAATCGAAAACAACCTACTAATAATTAACGGCAGCAAGCCCAACTCCGTCTCCTCCTCCGCCAACGTAATCACAAACTCAATCGCCAAATTCCTCGTCTCCTCTAACTTCTTCTCCTCGGCAATCTGCAGCATACTCCCAACCACCTCCACCAACTGCCCCCTGAAAAACAACGGCTCTGTCCCAGCCAACTCAACCAACAAAACCAACACCTCCTGCACCATCGCCTCTTCCCTACCGTTCGACATAAACCTATTACTCGAACTATTCAAACTCTTCAAACTCTTCAAACACATAATTAAATGAATCGCTGCACTCAACGCTGCACTCATATCTGGCAACAAATCCTGAAACATATCCCTATCACTTTTAGTCTTCAAACACAGAATAAAATAAAGCGGCGCCCTCAATGTCGCACTCAACGCCGCTATCTTTTCTTTAATCATTTCTTTATTGTCAGGAGTAGGAATTATATTTACTACATCCGCACTACCTACATTCTTTAGACGTTCCTTAAAAGCATCGTGTAAACGTTCTTTGAGTGGCACTAGACTGTCCCCTACATCTTGCGCCAATTCCACGAAAATAAGTAACGCAGGCTCGTGCACCCTAGAATCGTTAGCCTCAAGAAGTTGTAATAACATATCAGTCACATCTTCGGGCAAACCGTTATCAGCCGCAAGCTTTGAAATAGTAGCAGCCAATATTTTAATTATCGGCTTATTCTGTTCATTCAGTACTGCCCAATTCACCAATTGAACCAAGTTTGCTGGTAAGTTTTGAGGACGATTTTGGTTGAATAACTTTCGTAACAGAAGTGGTGCCATGGCACGCGCTGCTAAACGACGCGAGTGTGCTTCGTTCTCCATTATAATATCAAACCCATGCGTGTTTCCTAGTAAGTTTCCAAGTTTTGTAGCGAATCTGTTTGGATCAGTTTGTATGCAGGAGTTGAGTAGTGATTCAGCTTCTGAGAGTTGTGCGTTTGATGCCGTCTTCACTATCAGGCGTGAGAGTAGGGTTTCTAAAGGTGCAAGATCATCTGGGTCTAGGATTTCCTCACGATTCATTGATGATGATGATGATATCAGTGTGTGAAAAAGCGTGTTTTTGGTGTGTAAATGAGGCGGTGATTGGAATGAGGCATTGTTCTTAAGTTTTGAGTGATAGGAAAAGGAAATTACATGGAAAAGGAAAAGGAGGCGGTGATTAGAATATGGCGTTGTTCTTAAGTTTTGAGGAAAAGGAAAAGGAAAAGAGCTTGGCCAGATTTTTCAAAAGAATGTGAGATGCTGTCTTTTAGACGTTCCCGCACCAATTTTTCAAAAGATTGTCGAATCCACTTATTAAAGTAGGGTAAATTGAAATTTTCATCCCTAATAATTGACAAAATTGCGAATAAAATACCCGACAAAAAAAAAACGCCAAATTACAATCTTGCCATTTAGTAATCTTTCAAAACAAGTTTCAGAATCCAAACAAAGATCCTTAACCACAATTAAAGTTATTTCATTCGTGAATCAAGTGGTGATTCGTACTCGACATCTCTACTCACCTTTATATGAGTGCTACCTCAGTTTTCTCTCTCCTCTCACTTTTTCTCACCTTTCACACATTTAATTAAAGGGTAAAATCCATAAATTAGTAACATACTTTCTCATTTTTACAGAGTTAGGTAACAAACTATTTTTATTACCAATTTAGTATGTAGAACTTGCTAATTTTCGACAATTTAGTCATTATCCTCACAGGCAACCGGTTGCTTAATTAAAATGACTGGCACGTTTTTTTTTTCTTTTTTTTTTTTTTTTTTTTTTTTTTAGTGAGGTGGATATACCACGTGGATTGTATTTATGTATAAATACAATACGATAGTGTGCTTTCCCACATTATAAACGTTCACATTCACAAACTTATTTCTCACACGAAACCCTAATTATGATTGCAGTTTAATTAATGATCTAAAAGTTGAAGATGGTAAAAGGTAACATTGTAAATGTTATTTATATATGTCAAATGATGTTTCCCCTCTGTTAATTTCAGTTAAAACACTAATTTTCAGAAACCCTAATTTTTACGAACCCTAACTTTTTTCTTGTTTTACAATTGCAGATAGAGTTTTCACTGTGAATTTAAACCACGATGGGGCGTTTGTTCCTAGCCCTTTAAGATACTTGGAAGGTGATGAAAAACAAATCACTGATATTGACTTGACTTTGAAGGTATGAGCTTTACTGATTTTCGTGAGGTTATCAAGCATTATGTTCATAGGATTATCTATAGGTTATATTACTGTCCCCCTAGAACACCTTTGAATGTTGGTATTAAAGAAATTAAGACAGATAATGATGTTGAAGAGTTTCTTAGGGTTGGGTATGACAACAAATGGTATATTGACCTGTATGTGGAACATTTTGACTATGATATCATGGACTTTATAAATGAGGAAGCAAATGGGATCTTAAGTAGTGGCTCTAGTGATGAATACTATAGTAGTGATGAGTGTGAGAATTTCTCTGATGTTGATTTTCATAATGAAGGGGAAGACAATGTAGTTATAAAGAATCTAACCACTAAAGACCCATTTCTAAACAAAATGTACCCCAACAGTGATATGTATGTTGACTATCATGATCACTCAGTCCCTCAAGCAGAATGTGAGGCTTTAGATTATCCTGAAGCTGATAACATTGACCCTATTTTTCAAGTTAAAAAAGGTGTTTCTTATCCCAAACATGACCCTAAAACTCCTTGGAACAAAATGACACCTGTCTTAGGTATGAGGTATGAGCATCCTGACCAATTGAAGCTGGCCTTAGCCAACTATGGAGTAGCAAATGGCTACCAATTGTGGTTTGAAAGAAATGATTGAAAGACTCTACTAGTGTTTTGTGGTAGGAATGTTGAGGATGGTAGGTCTGCTGGGAGGTACACTAACAAAAAAAGGAAGATCCAAAAGTCTTTGTTTAATGATGGTGAGGCTAGTACTAGCAAGTCTAAGTCTCCTAAGAAAACAAACAAGTCTGCTAAGTCTCCTAAGACAACAAAAAAGTACAATAAATTGCCAAAGAAAAATGTTAGTTCTAGTCAAAATGTCACAATGATGGATCCTTACTTTGATTTCAGATTTCCAGAGAATGACAGGGCAATGGAAGCTTCCATTAACTTTGTTCATCCAACCAAAGAATCACAAGTTCTTTCTAAGTCTGTTATTCAGGAATCAGATCCAAATATTGCTAGTGTTGTTGAAGCTTCACAGGTTGATGGTCTTCCTCAGCAAGGTTCAGGTATTCATGATTCAGATCTCCAAATTGAAGATTCAAGTGCAGGCAACAAAAAGGCAAAAAAAAAAAAAAAAGTGTGGTTAGTCAAGAAAACAGGATCTATTATAAATAGAGAGGAAGATAAGAGAGGATCAAGATGATGCAAGAAAGAAATTCAAGTTTGATGCACAAGGTACAGATTCAACACTTGACAAAGCATTTGATGTTAGTCCAGATGCTACCCCTTGAAAGCTTCTCTGTTTAGAAGTAATATTGATCCTTTCATGGATGTAAAACAATTAACCTTATCTTTTGTGTTGGTAGTTTTATTTGCAGTCATGTATGCTTTACAAACCCTAAACCTTATCTTTTTGTGTTGGTAACATGATTGTATTAAACAATGGATGTGTTCCCCACTTGTATTGCTTTTAGATCTACTTTAATGAATGGTGTCCCCTTGACTGTATCAAAGGGCCTTGTTTAATTCAATATTTTGTCTTTGTCTTTGGTCTTTTCTCATATTTCATGTGTCCCTTTGCAGTTTGGTAGATATGCTGTTAATGCTATTGGCATTTGTCAAATGCATGTGCATAAAGCATTTCAATGCACTTTTTACCCATGTTCACTCTTTGGTACAACCACAACATATCCATTAACTATACTACTTGCCATTTGATACAACTAGCACAATATGCAGGCTTGATATGTTGTATAAATTGTGTGCCATATGATAATACCAAAACAAACCATTCAATAGATTAAAGCAAAGTATATGATACATACCACTGATACAACCAAAATACAACCAAAGTACATCATACTTAACCTATTTTCCTTGCCCTAACACTTCTACTTGACTGCCAATATCAAACACATACAAACTGCAAATGCAAAGAAAGTTGACTTCCAAAAAGTCAACTTGCTCAAACTTTTCTGCAATTCCATCTTCTTTTCACCCAGCTCAGCTTCAAGTTGTCCAATCCTCTATTCACGGTTGCCCTCTTGTCCCAAATTTGTTCTTTGTTGAGGATTCAAAAGGGTGTACATCTGGTACAAGTGCATTCTGTACCAATCACTGTCCATCTCTGGATCGTACCAATCCCAAAAGTCATACTTCTTCCTCACGGGTTTGTAACGATTTGGACATACAAGAAACCTTCTAGCTGGATTAGTGTGTCTCTAAGATGTTAAAACCATTACGGGCAGGTCACAATCACATGTTCGATCATGGAGGTATATGGACATGATTTGGTTTCAATTAAATTAGGGTTTCAAATTGGGGATTTGGGGAAAATTGTTATGTCGTGTAAATGAAATGGTAATTAGGGTAAAATAAATACGGCTGGGTCGGCTTATAGGGTTGTAAAAGTTATACGGGTCGGGTTGATTGTCTAGGTGGCATTTTTAAAAAATAAATAATACACGTGGAAATTTAAATTGGGTATTTGGGTAGTGGCCGGTAATAATGACTAAATTTTCAAAAATTAGCAAGTTCTACATACTAAATTGGTAATAAAAATAATTTGTTACCTAACTCTGTAAAAATGAGAAAATATGTTGCTAATTTATGGACTTTACCCTTAATTAAAATACACACTTTGTACAAATATATTTCACCAAATACCTCACCTACACTAACAAATCAAATAAAAAACATTAAAACATAAAAAGGGGCCCGCTTTTTTTCAAACACAACCAAAGGTGACCGATTCACCTTTCTTCTCACTTTTTTCTCCCTCACGCGTAAGGTGGTGATGACGTTTTGAGAGTGACGCGTGACGGAGGCCTCACTTGGTGAGGAGTCACCTCCACTCCGTGGAGTGTAATCTTAAACTGATCCTAGAGACCCCAAAATACCTTAACAAAAGTACCGGTTTCAAGTTTCAATAGGACAAATAAAAAGCAAGTCGTTAATTGATACATTTTCTATTTTCTTTTTGAAGTTAGTACTCTAGTTTGTTTTGTTTTGTTTTTTTTTTTTTTTTTTTTCTCGAAGTTCTTTGTCTAACAACCACGTTGCAATTATTTTGCATCACATAACTGATAACTCTAAAGATTAAGATATTGAATACTTAGATTAAATTAGTTGTAGTATTCAAAATTCGTATATTTGCGAGATTATGAATACCAAACGAAAGCATGCATGCGTTATCTCTTCTATAACTAGACGAGTACCTGTGTATAGCAACGAAATTTTCTAGTGGCAAACAACTATAGTTGCGACTGATATTGAGGTAAATGTTTTGTGTAACGTTTAAACATAGAACGTGAATATATCAAAATGTAATTGCAAAAGATTCTAACATGCGATAATTCAACTCAAATTTATGAGTGTTTTTTTTTATCGTGAGTGTGCTTTACAGTTAATGGTTGTGCCTGCGTTCCTTCCCCGTTTTAGGTATGTATATGTTAGTGTTTGTTATGGATGTGCTTATGTTATGTGTATAATTTACATTTGTCTACTATCATTTTTATTACAAATTGTGTCTAATTTACTGGTGTATATTCGAAGCCTTTTATATGTATTTTTACTATAGTTGGTTTGAATTTTTAGTCATCTAGCCACATACATTGTTTATATTCGAAGCCTTTTAATATATTTATGCTATAGTTGGTTTTAATCACGTTTTTAATATACATGGTAATAATCACGTTTTTACTTTTTAGTCATTTAACCACATGTAGATGGTAATAATCATGGTATGATTTCATATTTTTTAAAAGTTTTACACTTTGGTTATTTGAAAGTTTGGAATTTGAGGGCCCGTTTGGTTTGTAAATAGGTTTAGAATTTGGATTAAGAATCAGATTCAGATTTGGATTTGAGTTTAGATTTACAAAGAGAAAATATATTATTATATATAAATAAATTTAATTTATAAACCAAATATTATATAAAAAATAACAATTTATTTAAAAGTAAAAGAGAAAATGAAATAATTGAAAGGATAAATACACACTTGTGGCTGAGAAATCAAATGAGGTACAAAGTCAAAAATAACAGGTGGCTTTGTTAGAAAACCAAAGGGACCAAGTATTTAAAGGTATAATTTAATGTGTCATAACCCAATACTCAAAACAAACAATTGTTTTCAAAATCCGTAGGCCAACTAAAAACGGAATCTGAATTCGACGGTTATAGTTTTCGATCTATTTTATATGTTCTTTTCCTTTTAGACTATTTTATCACAAGATTTATTAATAAAAATAAAAAGATGGAACTTAACATTTCTAGGTTCCTGCCATTGTTGTTGTCAATTTGTTCTTGGCTCAAATTCCATCATGGTTGGAAACACCCGGTTGCATTAAAAAATAACATCCGGTTTTCCTCCGACCAAATATGACACGTCAAATTTTTCTGATCATCATAGCCGAACAAATAAGGTTAAGTGTTGGTTCAATTAAATCAATACACATGTAAAATCCGTGGTACCACTACAACTTTCAAAACTACCGGTTTCACCTCATTCCAGTGTCACTAACACTACAACTTTCTACAGCCTTTTTTTCATATCGGCCTCATGTTTCAAAAACCAAAAACCTCGGCCTTTGTATTTCTAATATGTAAAAGAAAAAAGAAAAAAAAAATGACTGGTAGTAGATATATTTGATCTACTTTGAATCAACCTTAGGCTACTAGGCAAGGAACAAAGTTTTTCACCATACACATCAGCGCCACGTCAGCTTTCTCTCTCCTCTCACTTCCCTTCACCACTCTTCACCAATTATTGGGCAAGGGATATGTTTTTTCACCTTAACTCTATTTTTTTTAATACTTACACAATTAAAAACATAAACATAAAAATATAAATACGTAAACTTCAAATTTAAAAACATACAACGTACGAAATTAAAACGTTACATAAACTACATAAACTACAATTTTAAACTAAACTACATAAACGTACGAAATTAAAACGTTACATAAACTACATAAACATAGGAAAGTAAAATATTACATAAACTTCGAAATTTAAACTAAAAGTTGAAACCCCACTTCGCTTTCATCCCAGCTCTAACCTCGTCAACGGCTTTGCGTGCCTCCCCAGTCAAATGTTCATATGGCTGCATATAGAACATTAAGTCTTGTTGCTTTGATTTATATTCATTCACTTCCACTTCCTTCCTTTTTATCGCCATCCATTCAGCCCGTTCTTTCCTCTTCAATTCATTGTCACGTTCTGTTTGCTGTGCCAGCTCCGATATCATCATTTTAGCCAACGCCTCGTCATTAGCCGACGATCCCGACTTACTCACACCTTTTTTCTTCAAAGCTTTCGCTTTGTCTGTAACACCTAAAATCTGAGAACATGTGAAAAGACCAAAATGCCCTTACATATTTAAATTTAATTAAAAGCTTATAAAGTCTCCAAATAAATCCCAAACTCCTAACAATGCACAAGTTATGTATCCAAATAATTTTAACAATTTCATTTAACATTTATACAAGTTGAAAAATTACCAAAATACCCCTACAAGGGCCGAATGAAATAAAATGAATTTTAAAGAGGTTTTAAATGGTTTAAATATTGATAAATATGGAAGATAATCATCACAATTATTTCATTAACCAAAATTTCGAAAATTCTGGACCAAGCCCTCCCCTCACACGGTATTCCCTTTTTAAAAAGATATCCATATCATTTTCTCCCAAAAAAACCCTAAAACCGCTTTAATACACACACAAACAATTCTCACAGCCCCCATTCGACTCTCCCATCACTCTCAAGCATTTTTCTGTGAGTTATCATCACCCTAAGAAGCCAAGAAAAATCCCATTCGAATTGTTGAAGCCCCATCCGATCGTGACCTTGCTTTTCTTTGTGTCGAGCCCTAAAAGAAGGTAAATTTGTTTATGATTTGTTCGACCTCCAAAAATTCGTTTCTTATTTTTATGATGCTCCTTACATGTAATAAGACCCACGAAAATTGGTTTCAAGGTTGCTAGGCCTTTGGTGAAGTCGTGACGATTTTTGGAGTGTTTTGGCCAATCGAGTATACATCCGATCGAACTGCTGATTCTACACGTTCCATTCTTGATTTGGTATTTTTCTCAGACCCTTTATACCTCATAAACATCAAATAAATTGTTGGATTCGACCCATGCATGCTCGACGTCACTTTTGTGAATTAAAACCCTAAAAACGTGTTTAATTGTAAAAGATACATTCCGATCCATAATAATTCCTAATAAAATTTATACACACTTATTATGATGTATATTGATCTTTAAAAATGTTGGAAAAATTATCTTGGCTTAAATCATGGTATTTCGAAATTATTTTTGTTTGTATAAATCATATATAAAAAGAAGAAAGAAAATAAAGTCGAGAGCCTAGGGTTTTGGTTTAGGGCTGGAAAAGGTGATAATTAATGATATGTACTGATTATTTAATGATTGGAAATTGATTAGAAGGATTAGGGTTTCTAAAACCTATATTTTTGGTTTATACGATTTGGCTAAGATGTTTTTTGTGAGTTTTGTAACTTCTAAAACTTAAGGGTTATTTTTAGAACTTTTAATGTGGGCTGTGTACTATTCGAATAAAATGTAACCTAAGGGTACCATATGTAATTTTTATATTTTAAAAGGTTAAAATGAATTTAAAACTAATTAGGGTTTCGATTTTTGGAAATAATTAAAATGGAGGGACTAAACATGTAAATTCTGGAAACTTAAGGTGATTTTGAATAATAAAATATATTCAGGGGGTTTTGTGCAAATTTGGTAATTTAATGGTTTAATATGTAATTATTAAGAATTAAAAGTTGTAATTGTAAATTAAAGGGTTAAATATGTAACTTTGATAACTTGAAGGACTTAAAGTGTAAATTGTGAATACTTGAGGGTATATTCGTATAACATGATAAAATAAGGGATCATTATGTAAAATGGATAAGTTAAGGGTTTAAAGTGTAACTTTGAATACTAAAAGGTTTAAAGTGTAATTTTGGAAATATAAGGGTGTAAAAGGTAAAGTTATGAAACCCTAAGGACCAAATGTGTAAATATGTTAAAAGATACTTTGATTCCATTAATAATGACTCAACTTTCTAATTATGGAAACTTTCTAAAAGTGGAAACTTACTATTTATGGAAACCTGCTAAAAGTGGAAAGTCACTTTAAATGGAAAGTTACTAAAACTGGAAAGCCGACTAAAATGAGAAATCTGAATTGAATAAGTTATTAATAACAAGCCGACCATTAATTCGTGTAGATTCGCTGAAGAAGGAATTTTGCTTTCGACCTTTATGTTTCTGTCATGTGTGCACTTGCGGTTTAAGGTACAGATATTCTGACCTTTCTCAAAAGGTTTCTCATGATATCTTTCATATTCTGATCCGTTAATTTCCGAATTGATGCCATTGCTATGATCCCCTTTACTTGAACTTTCTCTGTTGATCCCACTTGATATGACCTCCGTTATGAAACCATGCTATGAAAACCCTTTAAATATGCCATGGAAATGTTTTGAGAAGAACCGATTTGAAAAGATGTTTATAAATGATGCTAAATTTCTTTTTAAAAGAAAGGTTATTTAACTTTCATGAACCCTATATTTTGAAAGACCATTTTTATGAAAATTGTTTTAAAAGATTATTTAAATTGGACTTTTAATAGAAACTTTTGAAACGGACTTTAGAACTGAACCATGAATTGATTTTTGAATATGAACCTTGACCTGATAAACTCTGAATGGACCTTGAATATTATTTCTGATATGATTTTGAGATGACTTTGAGATAAACCTTTGCTATATGACCTTTTGCATGACTTTGAATATGAACCTTGACCTGATAAACTCTTAGTTTGATACCCGAGCCATTTCTGTTTTCCCTACCTATGGAGGTACCATAGGCATGTCTGTGATGCACCACTGGCATGACTCATGTGTGGGTGAGTGATTTCTCACGCCGTCCCTTTTTATGATTACTATTATGGCCATTATGACTTTGAGTATATGACTTTGAGATTGACTTTGAGTAAGGGGCGTATGGGTTGCAATCCTAGATCTGTTCTGTTTAGTGGATTTAACTATGACTTTGAGTTGACTTTGAGGTGACTGGTACTGTGTGCTATACATGCCTTTCACAATTTCTGGGAGTTCGCTACTCCACCCATTTGAAGAATGAGAACACCCCTCATATTATCTGATTATCTGAGAGGACTCCCCTCTATATGATTATGAAGAATTATGGTATTGACGGCTTATATGATCTGATATGTTTTGGGCTCGTGGTAGATGACTATCCTTTCTTCTTTCTATTCTATTACTCTTTTATCTATTCCTTATTCTATTTCCCCAATGCACTATATTTCAGTTCTGTTTTATTATCATTGCTTTGTATATGTATCTGTTCACTGGGCTTTTTAAGCTCAGCCGCATTTCTTTTTCCTGCGGCAGGTTTTAGTAGGAAGCTGGGTTATGGGAAGAGAGTGTGACTGGACTTAGAAGACTATGCTTTGGACTAGAGACGATTAGATGGAGTTTCACTTTATTAGACATAGTAATTATTGTTTTGTAACCTTGTAGTTTCAGATTTTCATTTGTAACCCTGAATTTCGTTGTATGTATGAATCATATGCTTGTGTTTGTTCTGATATGTCACTATAATGTAATACTTCTACCCTTATCAGGTTGGGGTGTTACATTGTCCCTGCTCTGTGGACGTGGAACTTCTTGCACCTCATTATCCTCGTCATCTCTACCGGCATCATTATTCAGGTTTATACTTGTAACTTCTCGTTCTTCTTTTGAGTCGGTGAACATAATTATATCGGAATTTATTTGGAAAATAAAAGGAATGAGATATATATTGTTTGAGATTGTGTTGTTTGAGATTATGTTAAAAAAAAAAAAAGAGATTTGTGGGTATTTATATAAAATAAATAGTGGGGTGGTATGATTTTTTTTTTTAACTCTCAAGATATATATTCAAATGTTTAAAGCGAAACATTTAAACTGAACATTTAAACTACAACGTATATATTCAAATATTTAATTCTTGTGCAAACTAATATTTAATGGGGCTATACAAAGTACTGTAATAAATATTCAACATTCAAAGCTATAATATTCAAAAGTGATATAATATTCAACGTGGGGCCCAGTTTTTCTTCTTTTCCGCTAGGTGACTGCTTCACCAAATATTGTCTTAATTTTTGTGCATAGCGCGTGATTGATGATAGAAGGCAAGAGCATATGTGCGTGAAATGGGCCCGTTTGGTGAAGGATTCCCTCCCTTGCCTACTAGCCTTAAACAAACAAACAAACACCACCACAAACCACAAATCTACACAACGACGATAACATAACTTATTCAAACATACCCGGTTTAGATCCAAAAATGATTCATCTGAACACCACAAAATACAATAAGTTCGAACCTGCGCCTAGATCTTGGTTTAACCACCAATTACACAAACAACAAGAACCGGCACTAAATCTCGTATTAACAAAAAAAAACTAAAACCCGACATATGACCCACCAAAACTTTCAAAAAAAGATTCATTGGTACTGAGGCCACCCACGTCCCTTAATAATAATAATAATAATAATAATAATAATAATAATAATAATAATAATAATAATAATAATAATAATAATAATAATAATAAATGGCTAATGATTTTGTTTAGATATTGTATATTGTCTAAACATAAACTCCTGTAATTAATTAGTAACAACAACTTGATCTAAAAGTCGTTGTTATAAAAAGCATACTTTCTAAAATGATATCATTGAGTTTTATCCTTAACTTTATATTTGACGCAAAAAGAATTTGAAGATTATTGAATTCTATTTTGATGATGCAATATAAGCAAGTTGAATACTTGGCCTAAAGAAGACAATTTTCTAATAGAATGTCCAGCAAAATCTCACTAATCTAGTATCATATCTCATAGTCAAACATCATGAAATACTTAGCACTGATGGGCTAATTTCTGATTTAGTATTGCGAAATCCTTTATATATATACTATAGCACAAGAGGCATGCAAACCATTTCGAAATTGCGAAATCCGTTATAATATTCTTATAATAAGTTCGAACCTGCGCCTAGATCTTGGTTTAACCACCAATTCTATATTCCCTCTATATACTATAGGAGGGGAATTCGAAATCTGTGCCATCATAAAAAAATTATTTCCAGATTAAAATAATAAACAAATGAAATAAAAAGTTACTTTCTAATAATATTAGTAAAAAATAAGAAAATTTATAAAACACACCCTGACCTTCTAAATATTTACGACTTTTTTATATAACAAACTTTATTTGTCAAATATCTAACAGATATATAACGGTTTCTTGAATAAAAAAATACTGGCAAAAAGGTCTCTCGATAACGAACAAAACAAGCCCAATATTGATATACGTTTAACGTACGTACGATTTTATAAAAAATGTTGAAGTTTAATATATATAGTTTTTAAATAAAAAAACTTTCAAAATGCATTTTTAACTGATCAAATAACTTTAAAAATTATCTTAAATTTTTTGAAAACTATAAGGGTCAAAATTAGTCCCGCCGCAACACACTGGTGCCTGACACAACATTCATTCCAAAAAGGATATCGTACAACAACTACAAATATAGCTTGACACAACAATTATTATATTTCAAACAAATACAACACGTGTCGGCAAACATAACACGATCTCAAAACGAGAAGTACCGCCCAAACATTATTCGTAATTGATTATCGCAAAAAAATCTCAAAAATTCCCGCTGCAACGCAGCGGGCACCTTCCCACTTGTATATACTATAGCACAAGAGGCATGCAAACCATTTCGAATTTAATATTGCGAAATCCATTATAATATTCTTATAATTACAGGCTACTGATGGGCTAATTTCGGGTCTAATAGCCTATCTAATAATCATTTTCTTATACTAGTCGGGTACCCGCGCGTTGCAGCGGCGGGTTCCCGGCTATTATATAATTTATTTAGGTTCACATGTAATGCGAAAATAGTTACTACATCAACGTAAGAGCATCTCTAACGCATTAAGCTTATGATATTATTAACTCATTTTTCAACATAGCAAGGTATCCGCGCATTGCGACGACGGGTAACCTGTAATTAAAGCTTCCGGCGAGCAGTGTTTTTCGATTATACAATTTTTGTCACAATAATTTAACGGATGGTGATAATTTTAAGTTGTGTTAATCTTTAGCAATAAGAAACTATTCATATAAATATAATAAGTTTATCTCACGTTTCTAATTCACAACATAAACTGTAATATTGTGAACGTATAGGTCAAAGTTGTTTAAAATAATTTGTAGTCACAAGTAGGTAATGGTGTGATACATTCTATAATGTTTTTATATGAAATAAAAGCTTCATTACATTTAATTTCACTTTATTTTGAAAATGTTCTGGAAATAAAAATTATGTCTCGTTTGTATTCTTTAAAACAAATAATAAAATATTAGAAAGAAAATGATAATGAAAAGTTAATGATAATCTCAACTCTCGGCTTAATACAAAAATCCGATTGGGAATTGCCAAAAATTGCGTTAATTCAATTATTAAAATAGGAAAAAAGATAAGTCTAATAATCTTTCTCATAATTACATTAGTCTCTTTTCAAAGAAAAGGTCTTCAAACTAATGCTTTTTACTTATTACATGTGCATGATCTTAATTTTCACAATATACAACACTAGAAATTTAATCGTCCCTTATAAATAAATTCTTATAAACAAACACAATCTCCTCCTCTTCTACTACTCCATCCCATCCAGCCTTACCATTGTCCCTGCCGCTTTCCTCCACCTTTAACCACCATCGATTCATCGCCTGTTATATCCCTACAGTGGTAGCCACATATTTTTGGCTACCACCGTCAAAGATCTGACATCAACCATCATAAATCCGCCCATCAAAGGCCTTAATCACCAAATTATACTTATATTCATTCTTCCCCAACTCGAATAACAAACATAAACCGTAAAACAACATAGTCTTCAAGATCTTCTTTAAGGATGTCTCGGGTAGGTTTGTTTTACATTTGTTTTTCATCGAAAGATCAATAATGAGTTGTTTCGAGTTCGAGTTATAAAGATCTTTAACGTTTTGCATTTGGAAGATACGAACGAAACACAACACCGAGATCTAACATTTTTCTTGAGTCGATTTGTTTGTGTTTGATTATATGATTACTTTGTCTCTTTCATAAACCATGAGTTGTTTATATATAAAGATTTCATAACTGACATTTTAATGTGTATGTTGTTACACATTTTTTCTCATTAAATTATTTATTTGATCATTAATAAGTTTTTAATACGGAGGTTGTTACAAGTTTATATAATTAAGACATTTAATTTGCTTTCTTCAACTTTAATTATGTGTATGATACAAGTTTTGTAAAACACTTCTTTCCATTATAATTAATTTGTTGAATCTTAATTTTTAAACCTTCTATTAATAGCATGTCCTAAATGTCTTATATAGTAGTACTAGTTTCAAGACCCGGCCGATGGCCGGGCTAGCTCTATAATTTTATTTTTTATTTAACGTTATATTAACAACATAAAAAACTACAATCTAAATTAATAAACACATAAAAATATGTAATTACTTAAAAAAAACTTAATATGACAAAAAATTGTATAATACAATACGACAAAATTCGTGTAAACAAAAAAAATGTGAATAAAAATAAAAGAAAAACTAATATGCTTAAAGTCGATGTAAGACTTCCTTTTAGACAACATTAGTCGTTTCACTACAAATAACTTTAAGACCTCGTTTGCTTTTAACTCTCGAAACAGCGACATATAATTGACCATGTAAAAAGAGAGGGCGTTGTAGCAATGAGCCAACCTGAGACAAAGTTTGACCTTGACTTTTGTTTATGGTCATAGCAAAACAAATAGATATAGGATATTGTCTCCTATTTAACTTGAAGGGCATATTTGTGTCGGAAGGGCTTATCAGCATTCGTGGTATAGCACAAATTGTTCTAACCTTACCACCTGAAATGATTCATCCTTCAATATTAATAGTTCCCATCCTTAAAACCTACAACCTTGTGCCAATGCAAAGACCAGCCCTTTGGTCAATGTTTCGCAAACACATGACAGGGGCACCCACCTTCAATACCAACTTATAATGTGGTATTGCTGACATACGAATACTATTCAGAAATTCAGTCGTGTACAAAGACTCATCATAATTAAAATCCACATCATTAACGCTGACCGTATTAGAACTATAGGGGACGCGTTACTCTCCATCAAGCATGGACAACATATGCCCGTTAACTTTATCTACTTCATCATGCGTAGGCGCAAGTATAGCTCTTTCTTGAAAATACTTTAGGTTCCATAAATTAGGCAATAGGTTAGGATAAATATGTTGTGTAATAGCATGCACATGGTTATCGGAATCCGGATTAAGCATTTCTTTAGGAAATTTGACAACAGACCCTCCCGATGGGCGGGCGAGCTTTATGTGAAATATTGTTTATGGTTTATAATATATGTACTTAAATCACTAATATGATAAGTTTCGCAAACATAACCGGTAGCATGTGTTTGTCTATAAAAAATTAATATAGTTGATACAAAAAGTTTAACATTAATAGAATAATGAAATACAGTTGTTCAAAAATAAAACTGACATGTGAATGTTCAAAAGTAATACAAATATGGTGTAACCAGGTGTTTGATAATCCTAACCGACATGCGATTTAACTTATGATGATGAACATGCTTAGTGAACAACACAAATTACCAATGTCTCCTCCTTTAAACCTTCTCCAATTGCAAAGCACACTTATGGGGTTATAGTAAGTGTGAACCATGCTAATCGGATTTTATAAAAAACATGGAATGAAAATGCAAATTTCTACCAAATTTAAATCATCATATAAGAAAAACTTGTTTAGCACACCTTTCGACACTATCGGGATTTTTCGAAACTTCTACTTCTAAAGCAAGGACTGCTTCACCTAAAAGCCCTTTACTAAACAATCTGACCTCATCTCATTAGATCAGGATGCCCAACATATGGATTTAAATAAGAAAACTCACAAACTTCCCTATGTACTTGAACCCTTCATAGCTTTCCATTATCGATCATGTTGAGAGCAAAACTTTATATATGGGACACAACATACAACAACTGACAAATAGCTAAACTCAAGTGAATTGGTTTCGAGAGCATTTCTTTGGACGGGCTAGTTTTAAGTGTGTATTTCATAAAAATAAAGTCATGTATAGTTGAGATTGCATAAAAGTTATATCGTTGTTAATTGTAATAAAAACATAATTCATGACTAAAAACATCTTTACTTTTATCAAATTAAGATAGTACTTTAGACATTGCTTCCTACTGTAAAAATGTACCTTGTTGATGTTTTGAATTTTCCAGCAACTAAATGCTCTAAAAACATCTTCTTGGTCATCTCCATTATCAATTCCTAAATTGTTCCTCTTGTTATTTGTCTAAATATCATCACCTACAAAAATGGAAAATAAGAAAAAAAACAAACATCAACTACATCTTTTACTGACAAATCACTTGATTGTGCAATAAGTCTACAACAAAGGTCCACCACATCCTATATTGCCCTTTCACTTATTATTATATAAACTCGGGTTTTGGTTTGGCTCAGAAAAAAAATATATTTGTGCGGCTAATACAGGAAATAAGTTTGAGTTGGCTTTATACAAATCATAATGAGTGTCACAGAATGGGATGCACGTGTTGAGCTAGTCATGGATGATAAAGCCTGCTTATCACACATACCTTGTTAAAAGAAGTGCCAAATATTTATAACCGAATGTCTTTTTTGTTGACTGAACCCTTTTGACATGTTGCCTGACTCGCTCATTCTACCACCCATGTTGTGCCGGCTCTTCATGCTCACAACCCGCATCACTAAACACAAGTTAATTACGTTACCCATTCACTCATATATCAACAACAAAAGTATGTGTGGTGATTAAATATTCAGAAGCTATTGAGTTTGTTTGCAACAATTTATCAAACAGTTGCTGGGCGTGATTTAGTCACCTTTATACGGAGTCGGAATGATTTTAAAACTGAAATCAATGTCAAAATCCATAAAATAGATACAAAAGTAATCCTTAATTCATCAAATTTCTGGTAACCTAACATGGATTCAATTTGAACAAAAAGCAAAAGTAAAAATTACCTAAGATTGAAGTTGGTTGATTTGTGATGAAAAAAAACGGTAAGGAGAATACGAAATTTAATGCGACTAATTCAAACGCTTTTAAATTGATTTGTGATGAAACAACTCAAAATGAGTTTTATCACAAAATTTTGGATCTTCGATTGCTTTGATTCGAATTGTGAGACTCTTCAAGTTTAGATTTAGGGTTATGGGAGGAACTCATTTTATGATGAGATTGATATGGCGGTTTTATTTTTTGTTCAAGAAAGTCGAATCTCTATGGTTTGATTCAGAGACCATTTTTTGTTACCAACTTAAAAAGAGATTATTAAAAAAAACAAAAAAAGTACAAGTTATTGGCAAAACTTTTAAAGCATTATGGCTATGTTTGGGGAGGGGCTTTTATGGGGTTTATGGGGCTTGGGCTTTTAAAATAAGCCGGCTAATTAAATAAGTCTCGTTTGTCATGGGGCTTATGGAAGGGCTTATAAAATAAGCCGGCTAAAAACTTTAGCCCCATAAATGAGGCTAAAAACTTTAGCCCGGGGCTTTTGAAGAAGAAATTACTTATTTACCCACAAAAATATCTAACATATACAAAAAATCGTTTAATTATGTCCTTTTTAGTAATTTTACAATAATAAGCACCAGCCCCAGCCCATTTGCCAAACAAGTTTATAAAAATACAAATTTTAATTTCGGCTTATAATATAAGTCCTAGCCCTAGCCCCAGCTCCAGCTCCAGCTCCAGCTCCAGCTCCAGCTCCAGCTCCAGCTCCAGCCCCAGCCCCAGCATACCCTATATCCAACGCGATACTATATCTATTTTTATCTTATACATTTTAATTTTTTTGTTATCAATTTAAATGATACACTTGCTATATTTGATATCAAATTTTTTCCTTAAATAAATGACAATACCTTTTAATCGAGAACATGTCTCATAGCCATCCATCTAGCAAGAACCCGCCGCAACGTGGCGGGCGTTTTCCCCTTGTTTTATACTATAATAGTTCAGGTTAGTACGAAAGTAGTTGTAAAGTAGTGGACAATAAAATCAAAAGTTACTCACCGTGAGTACATCAGATCTTTGCATATATTAAAGAATGTTTTCGAAAGTAATGATATCTCTACTACACATGGTTCTAAAAAGCGCACAAAAGTCTCGCAAAAGCGTGAGACTTAGTCATACTGTCACACCACTCTCTATGCTGCCTTATTCCACCTTTTTTTTAGATTCGATATATATGAAATATTATATAAATATATAAATATTTTCATATTTTGTATCACCTTATGTCATGCCTTATAAACGCAAAAGTTTCGCCTTAGTCGTTAAAGGGCGAGGCTTAGTCATGCCGCCACTCCACGTCTCGCGCTATTTATAACCTTGCTACTACATATTAAGTACATACTTATTCTAAACAACATAAAGTATCCATTTTAACCATAGCCCTTTGGGAGTGCCTTAGTGAAAACAATCACCCTGTGCCTTTTCGATTCCGAAACGACCTTCCTGTCATCAAAAGTCCCAAAATTATCCATCTTCATTTCCCTTTTTCCCATAACTACTTCCATAGAATCTTCATCGTCCTTCATCAAGTCCTCTAAGTTGTTCAACTAGTTCGACACATCACTTTCTTCAATTAGGGAATAGCGCAGATGGATCAATCATGCGGTTCTACAGCGTCCTCCAACTCGATGTCCACTCCCCATCACTTTCTTTGCTGGACGGGAAGATGCGAATCATGAAGGCCTTCCCACCACGCGAAGTTCAAACCTCGCCGGAGAGGAATTGTAAACCGAAAAAAAAATCCCTTTGCAATCGAACTTTCCATGCTATCAAGCTAAATTAAACTATCAAATCAACAATCGAAAATCAACCAGTGATTAGCGTTAAGGTTAGTAGTAAACGAAATAACAGTAGTAATCATAGCAAACTTAACAAACACAAACTAGGAAACACTCAGAAACAAAACACGATCCTAAACAAACAAGTTGCGGAAAATTTTAAATTCCAAATAGAAAGCTCCAGCCCAATCGGTTGGCAATCCAGCCGATCGGCCAAAGTTTTACCAAATGGACAAACCGGCTAGCCGAATCGGCTGCGGGCACAGACCGATCGGTTAAAGTGATTTTTCAAAAAAAAAAATATATAACTGATTTAATTTAAAGACTTAAAACTTATTAATTTTCTAAATAAATAAATAAATAAATAAAGGTTTAGATGAAAACTATTAACGAAATTACTTTAAAAAGAAAAACAAAACTAAAACTTATGAACTAACAAAATTACTCATGTCATGTATCGCAGGATCAAATGAGCAATGACAAACAAAACAAAGAGATCATAAATAAGCATACATAAACATGACTTTAAGCAAAACAAACTAAAATTACTGAAAATAATAATAATAATAATAATAATAATAATAACAATAATAATAATAATAATAATAAAGTTTGTTATTATTAAAATAATATAGTTATTCACTTATTCCCTATAAATAATATGGTAGATAAGAATTAAAATTCCTCAAAAAAAAATTAATGAAATAATAATAATAATAATAATAATAATAATAATAATAATAATAATAATAATAATAATAATAATAGAAACGCCTGTTCTTTGATTCAACAATCTCAGATGGATCTTGGTTTTCTTCTTTGAACAGGTTTGTTATCGGTTACGTTTTTTTTAGGGTTTGTCTCATCCATCTGTACTGTTTCTTTATTAGGGTTTTGGTTCGAGACCCGCTTCAGTTTGTTTGTGCTGTGTACATTTTGTTTCTTCATAGCTGCTGGTTTTTCTTTTGTTTGGGTTGTGGTTATCTCCTTCTCGGTGGATCCCGCGATTATCAGGTTTTGGATTTTTTGTGATCGGCCTGTTTTTAGGGTTTCGTTGTGCGGCCCGTTTTGCTCATCACACGGTTCTGGTTACTTCTTCTTACCTGTTTCGTGGTCTCATTGCTGCTGTGGTTTCCATCCTTAGCAGTCTCGGGTCTTCTAAAACAGTTTGAAAGGTTCGTGCTGTTTTCGGGTTTCGAGCAATAGTTTGGTTTTGGATTGTGTTTCTTTAACAGGTACTGTCATAACTGGTGGTTGTGGGTTTGTTACTGTTGTATGTCCGTGCTGTTTGCGTAATAGTAGGTCTGCAACAGTAGGTTCCTGCGCTTTGTTTGGTGGCCCTGTTAGTCTGGGTTGTGGTGGTTTCATTGCGGTTTGAGGATAGGGGTTTGAAAGCAGGTTGAGTTTATTTCAATACTCCTACTCGGTTCTGTGTTGGTATATTTCCTTGGTACTGTTGATTTGCTACAGGTCATTATATCCTTAAAGTTGGTATTATCAGTTTGTGGTATCGTCTTCGGTTTCGCGAGAGGGTATTGCTATTTTCCTATGCCTATTGTGCGATTTCACTGCCCCTTCGCGGGTCTTAGTGGGTGTCGTGATGGGGGCGGAAATGGACTTACTAAGGCTTATTTGATCACACATCTTCATGATCGACACTTCAGTGGCGAGGCGCAAGCTATCACTAGACATTCTCTTGTGTCGGATTTGGTTATTTTTGAAAGGGCTGAGGTTACTCTTAAGCGTATGGGATTGTGGTTATGTGGTGGTTGTTTCAAAACGCATACTTTCCGGACTAAGTGTCAGCATGGTGGGGGGTCTGATTTTGTGTCACCTCCTGATTGTGGTGATGGTGTTGTTCGGTTTGTGTTGCATGATCTCACCAAACCACAGGCTCCTTCTCATGTTGCTCTTGTTGAAGATTTGGTTTTCGATGAGCTTGGTGGTTTTGATTTACATCTCCTTGATACTCTACTTTCTAAGGGGTTGCGTACTGTCAAATCCATCCCTCCTAAATGTCGTTTGGGGTTTTCTCGGGTTTTGAAAGGAGCTCTTGATAAGGTGGTATGTTCTCCTGACGACATTTCTTGTTGGGTTGGTTTGTTAGTCTTGCCTCTTTGCCTACTTAAAACCTTTTGCCCGAGGAGTAATCAAGAGTGTAGGTCTGCTACTAAGCGTCAACGACAGGAAGAGTATATTGTTAATGCTATTTCATCTTGGGGCACACCTGGTGGTAGTTTACAAATTGTGCGTGAGGTTTTAGCCGAACCCCCCCCCCCCCCTTTATGGCCTAATATTGTTGAGGAAAACTTGGACTTGGGTGACCGTAATATCAAGCAGTGTAAGAGGAAGATTTGTGATGACCATTATACTGCTGCTGTCAGAGTTCTTTCTTCTTCGGGTATTGCGGCTTATGATGGTACTACTCTTGAGGATTTAAAAGCTAAGCACCCTTTTCAATCTGCTCCCCTTTTGCCAGATATACCTATTGATCATCATCACCTTTCTGCATCTCCTGCTATGGTTCTTGATATGATTAAGAGTTTCCCTCGTGGTACTTCTTGTGGACGGGATGGTTTGCGTGCCCAACACCTTTTGAATTGTTTAAATGGTGATGCTGTTGCTATTTCTGATGAGTTAGTCGCTTCTATCACCCAGGTGGTTAACCTTTTTCTTCAGGGTAAACGCCCAAGGGTGTTGGGTGGGTATGTTGCTAGTGCTCCTCTCACGCCTTTGGTTAAACCAAGAGGGGGGATCCGTCCTATTGCTGTTGGGACTGTTTGGAGGCGTTTAGTCTCCAAGGTTTGTGCTTCTATGATTGACCACTCTTTGGATGGTTATTTTGATGGTTTGTAATTTGGCGTGGGGGTATCGGGAGGAGGGGAGGCAATTCTTCATGCTGTGAATCGGTTGATTGAAGACCGTGGGGACAATGTGGGTCTATCGATGTTGTTGGTGGACTTTAAAAACACCTTCAATATGGTGGATCGTGCAGTTCTGTTACGGGAAGTTCGCCTTCGTGTTCCGGCTATTTCACGTTGGGTGGAATTCTGTTACTCCAGTCCTGCCAAGGGGTGCAACAGGGTGATCCGCTTGGGCCTCTTCTTTTTGCTTTAGTGTTACATCCCTTGGCATGTAAGATTAGAGTCTCCTTTACCCTTTCTCTTCAAGCATGGTATCTGGATGATGACACTATTATTGGAGATACTTTGGTTGTGGGGAAGGTTTTAGAGTTGATTATGATGGATGGACCTAGTTATGGTTTACACCTCAACGTTGATAAAACTGAGGTTTTTTGGCCAAAGGAAGACCCCAGGAGGAGGTATGTTGGTGTTTTCCCCCCTAGTATTTCTCGACCTTCGCATGGTGTTAAATTATTAGGTGGGCCTGCCAGTGTGGACTTTGAGTTTAGTAGTAAGCTTGTTATGAAAAGGGTTGCTAAAACTATTGAACTTATGGATGCTATTGCTAAGCTTAATGATCCTCAATGTGAGTTGTTGCTACTACGTGCATGTGCTGGTATTTCCAAGTTGTATTTTTCTATGCGCACATGTTCTCCTCGGGTCTTTGAGAGTGCTCAGGTTTCCTTTGATGCTGCACTTCGTTCTTCTTTGGAGCGTATTGTCACTGCTTCTGGACCTGGGTTTGGCGATTGGCAATGGAGACTTGCCACCCTACCTTTTGCTTTCGGGGGACTTTGCGTGTACGCTGCAGGTGATGTCTTGAACTATGCCTTCCTTGCTTCTAGACTTCAATCTGCCAGCTTACAGACTAAGCTTCTCTGTAGTTCTGATATTGTGACTACTGGTCCCTAATTTGATGATGCTTTGCGTACTTTTAATGTGAATATGGAAATTGACCTTATGAGTAACCCTAGTGAGATCGCTGCCCCCAAACTTATGAAGAAATTGGCAGATATACATTTCACACGTGTTGCCAAACGGTTGAATCCACCTTCCATTTATCCCCTAGACAGATGGCGTTATGGAGCTCACTAAAAGAAGATTACACGTCAGATTGGCTTAGGGTGGTACCGATATTCGGATTTGGACAAACTATGAATGCCAGGACTTACCGATGTGTATTGTGTTATCGGTTGGGTGTTCCTCTTTTTACTGTTCAGATGCCGTGTTCAGCTTGTTCTAAGGTTTTTTCTGGAGATATTTTTGGGGATCATGCTGTTTCGTGCGCAGGTATAGTTGGTATTAAACATCGGCATAATGTTGTGCGTGATGTTCTTGTTGATATATGTTCTCGGTCCGGGATTTCGGCGCGTAAGGAGGTTTATATTGGGCTTATTGGGGATAGGGACAAACCTCTACGTCCAGCTGATATGTTACTTTATTCATGGGATGGCGGGCTTGATGTATGTGTTGATTTGACAGGGTCTTCGCCTTTGACGCAAACTAACATGGTTGATTTTGTGCCGGGTCGTGCGGTGGTTGAAGCCGCACAACGTAAACGCGTCAAGTACGAGGCCAAATGCTCGGATATGGGATATGGATTTCTCCCCTTTTCAATCTCTTCTTTTGGAGAACTTCAGAAGGATGCGGCAGCCTTACTAAAACGTATTCGAAGATTCTCGGTGACTCAAGACATTGGAGCACGGGCTGATGCACATATTTTGAGTAGGGTTAGCTTCGCTATAGCTAGAGGAGTGGGGGCTCAGATTGTTTCTCGGCTTCCCACTAATTTCTTGTAAACCCTATGAGTTTCTAATAAAAGTGATGTTTATAAATAATAATAATAATAATAATAATAATAATAATAATAATAATAATAATAATAATAATAATAATAATAATAATAATAATAATAATAATAATAATAATAATAATAATAATAATAATATCATGTTTTAAATTATCATGTCTAGACTCCTATCCAACTTTATGTAAATTATCGTGTTTTAAATAATAAAGTTTATTATTACTTTTGGGGGACTTGGTGTATATTCTGCAGGTGATGTCTTGAACTATGCTTTCCTTACTTCTAGACTTCAATCTGCTAGCTTAAAAACTAAGCTTCTCCGACATACCGGTATTGTGACTTCTGGCCCTTCTTTTGATGGTGCATTATATACTTTTAATGCAAAAATGGATATGGACCTTTTGAGTAAACCGAGTGAGATCGCTGCCCCCAAACTCATGAAGAAATTGGCAGATATACATTTCGCACGGGTTACCCAAACGGTTGAATCCACCTTTCGCCTATCTTCTCGACAGTTGGCGTTATGGAATTCGCAAAAGGAGGACTACACTTCGGATTGGCTCAGAGTGGTTCCAATATCTTGTTTACGACAGATTATGAACGCCAGGACTTACCGATGTGTGTTGTGCTATCGGCTTGGTGTTCCCCTTTTTTCTGTTCAGATACCGTGCTCAGCTTGTTCCAAGGTCTTTGCTGGGGATATTTATGGGGACCATGCTGTATCATGCGCGGGGATTGTTGGTATTAAACATCGGCATAATGTTGTGCGTGATGCTCTTGTTGACATATGTTCTCGGTCTGGGATTTCGGCATGTAAGGAGGTTGATATTGGGCTTATTAGGGAAATGGACAAACCTCTACGTCCAGCTGATATGTTACTTTACTCATGGGATGGGAGGCTTGATGTATGTGTTGATTTGACAGGGTCTTCGCCCTTGACGCAAACTAGCATGGTTGATTTTGTGCTGGGTCGTGCGGTGATTGAAGCCGCACAACGTAAACGCGTCAAGTACGAGACCAAATGCTTGGATATGGGATATGGGTTTCTCCCCTTTTCATTATCTTCTTTTGGAGAACTTGAGAAGGATGCGGTAGCCTTACTAAAACGTATCCGAAGATTCTCGTTGACTCAAGACATTGGAGCACGTGCTGCTGCTCATATTTTTAGTAGGGTTAGCTTCGCCATAGCTAGAGGAGTGAGGGCTCAGATTGTTTCTCGGCTCTCCACTAATTTCTTTTAAACCCTATGAGCTTCTAATAAAGTGATTTTTAAATTAATAATAATAATAATAATAATAACTACGACAATAATAATTGTAAAAGCAACTAAAACATGGCATACTAAACATATTAAAGTAATTAGATATGCAAATAATTATCAAGCATACACAACATAACACAAAAGGATTTTTTTTTTTTTTTTTTTTTTTTTTTTTTTTTTTTTTTTAAACAGAACTACCTAACCAAATCGATTGGGTAGGGCAACCTGAGCAAAAAAAAATCTTTTTCTAAATTTGATTTTTTAACAAAACAATTTCCGCTACGAGTTTAAAACACTTAAAAAACTAATGAAAATGAAATCAAATCATCGGTAGCGGCGACAAAAACTTGATGCGTGTGTTTTGTTCAAGTTTTAAAATTTATAAACACGAATACCTATTCTACTAGCTGTTGGAAAAACTTGTGAATAAGATATTGAGTCTCGGAATACGAGGACTAGAATGGTTCATTATGAAAATATAAATGACTTGCTTACAGTAGTATCAAAGTTGTAACAATAAATGGTTAATCATATACAATGTTTAGTATTGTTTTTAACTCGATTAATGATTGGTTTTAATAGGAGTTAACTACACATTAATGGGGAATAATGGTTATCATTACACCATAATAAATTTCTAGTTAGTAATATAAGTACCAACCTTGTTGTTCCAAAATAAATATGAGGAAGAACACACAACACACGATCAATTATCAGTTGCAAACCACACTAATCTTGGAGTTTCGTGTTGGTTAATGTGGAGTTGCAAACCACACTAAATATGATTTCTGATTTCGGGTCCTATTCCCTACACTAGCAATGAATACGAGCAAGTGTACTCGTCTAATTATAGTAAAAGTGGGTAAGTCAAGATCATCTCAATGGATTTGGTTTTAAGTGTATTCAAGTAACTAAGCAAGCAATAAGGTTGTCACAATCCAAATTACCATAAAAATCGAAATACTAACAAGATTCAATCAATCAAGAAGCAAATACTTGTGTGAAAATCAATTTTCTTCATATAGAGTGTTTGAGTAGTTTTGGTGAAACTTGGTAAATGATGCACAAATCTAATGTAAACGAAATTAACAATCAATGGTGTATATCATGAAAATCGTTTTAGGACTTTAAAACATATGATGAACCCTTTTGACCTATGAACACAACGTGTCAAAATCCAATAAATTCCATTTGTTAAAAAAATGTTTTATCAAATTTATTCCTACGAGTCCTTTTGACCTATGCTCATGTTTGACTCCTTATAAGTCCGTTTTAACAAATCTAAGTGATAAGTGTCAATTATCAAAAACCATAATCATTGATGCACTAACTTTTTGGAATAAAAACTTAACAGAAATCCTTTCGATCTTTAGATCCATTTAGGTTTTTACTAGCTAGTTAAGCAAGACAAATATTTATTCAAACAAACAGAGAAGATAAAGCAACATTTTCATTCATGCAAATATGTCAAACACTCATAATAAAGGTTAAGCTGTTTGTTTGTTTTCTTATTTAAAACCGTGTTGATTTTTCAAAACATTGACTTAAAAAAACATGTTCCAAAAACGACACAAATCCAAGTACCAGTTCCAAAACATGTTCCAAAAACCTTAAACCTCAAAAATGGATCACCATGAAGATTTGAATTCAATAATAGCCTTCCTACCATTAGTACTCCGGTCATCATCATTATGCTGGCCATCACAAGTGGTTGAAGCTTTAAAAGCAATTTCAAAGGGACCTGATCATAGCAAAGTTGACTCTGGCGAGATTTTGTTTCTTGCGATTTCTGATATCAGGCAGAGTCTGAATCTCGCTGGTGACCTGTTGGCTTTTTCGACTGGTGATGGGTTCTCCCTCTTCTTCAATGATGTAAGAAATATTTGTGTTCTCCTTTTCGTTTTTAGTTTCGGGGGTTGTTTGCATTTAGCATGAATCGAATTTGAGACCTCACGCATCTTAGAATGATAGTTATAAGTTCTTTTGCCACTAGGCTACGACTGAGTGGTTAGTTTCATGGGTGTTTGTTTAAGCTTATATAGCTTGCTTATGGCTTATTTGGTTTTCAGCTTATGTTTCATAACTTCACTTTTTGTTGCTTATTTTGAAACTTTTTATTAGCTTAGCATGTCATATAAGCCGAAAAGTTTCATAATAAGCCACAAAAAGTGAGCTTATGATACATAAGGCGAAAACCACATAAGCCATAAGTCCGATATATAAAGCTTAAACAAACACACCCTTAATATGGGAGTGAGGGAGTTTTAATTTTGACCTAATAATTATCTACCTATTGCACACATATGGAATATGAACTTTGGTACCATTTTGGGTAACCATGGTTTCCGACCTGGACAACTAATCCACGGGGTTTGAACCCATCGCCACACAGACTCAAACCATGCAAACTCCTTCCCTTTAAGGGTTGTTTGCACCTAGCAGGAATTGAACTTTGCTACCAATTTAAATAGACTTGTTTTTGGCTGTAGTTTTGTTAACCAAACTCAATTATGCGTTTTTTCAAAAAAGTTGGTCTCAACCAACTATTTTAGAACTGTATTTCGTTTTCCTAGCTAGAAAGAAAACATTGAGAATCACTTACGAGTATTTTTCAGTTTCTTACACTAGTTTATGATTATTTGTGTTTTACAATTGTAATGATGAGATAACTAAGAATACATGTTTCAATGAGCAGCTGATGTCACGTGCAGAAGCGAATAAATGGTTTGGAGATGTACTTCCAGCTATGGCAGATTTGCTGTTGCGGCTTCCATCAATGTTAGAAGCTCACTATAAGAATGCAGATTCGATTACTTGTGTGGGCGCTAGGGATGGACTCCAAACGAGCCTTCGCCTGTTGAAGTCTCAAGAGGCTGGCATAGTTTTACTTAGCCAGGTATACAAATCATAACAAATTAATGAAACACTTGGTGCATAAGCTCTTTGTTCTCTTTACATGCAACTTTAGTATGTCAAACTTGCAGTCTGATCCCTATATTAATTATTAATGAATCAGGAACTGATCGGCAGTCTTCTTGCTTGCTCTTTCTTTTGTCTGTTTCCAAACAATAGTAGAGGCGACAGCGATCTGCAAGTGATCAACTTCGACCATTTATTTGCGTATGTATTTTAACAGTTTTCTCATAAACCATTTCAATCTATTACATTTGTGCCTGTATAAAAGCAGCATATGATAATACAATGTAGTTGAGGCTTGTTTAACATATTTATGATCAACATTATATGTAGGGATAATTACCAAAATAGATCGTTGACTTTTTGACTAGTCACTTTTTAGACTTTCAAATTAGATCGGGCAACTTAAAAAATTGAGCAACCTTCATATATGTGCGACACGTGTCCTTAAAAGATTCTAGATTCTGTACTATATTAATAAAATATTCGACACGTGTCGCACATATATGAAGGTTGCTCAGTTGCCAAGTTGCCCTGATCCGCCGGAGGAAAGTGATTTAAAAACATCTATTCAAGGAATGTGCTTTGGGCGACTGATCTATTTTGGTAATTTTCCCTTATATGTATCGCTGCTGATCTTTATAAATGACCTGAATGTCATCAGGAGCCTGTATGTCAACTACGATGAGATACAAGAGAACAAGATAAAATGCATTATTCATTATTTTGAGAGAATTTGTTCAAGTATGCCGATAGGAAATGTCTCATTTGAGAGAAAAGTGCTTGCAGCCGATCAAGCTAGTAACTACATTCCCTACCCCAAGGCTGAATCTTGGAGTAAATCAGTCGTCCCCTTATGCCAGTTTGAGGTATGGTCCAAAAGATCTTGACTTTATTGTTTGAATATATCTGTTGTTTAGCTTTGCTTATTATCTTTTCATTTAATTTATAACTTTTGTGTTTGGATTTTTTAATGGGAAATGTCAGTTGTTTTTGGGTAGTAGTTAATAGCAATCTTTTATTCTAATAGGTTTGCGGTTCGGGATTAATAGAAGATCAGTCAAAGGAAGCTCTTGAAGTAGATTTTGCAAATCAGTACTTGGGTGGCGGTGCTCTATTTAGAGGCTGTGTTCAGGTTTGCTTATTTCCATCCCAAATATAATTCTCAGTACGTTTTAAATATTTTAATCTTATATTCTTGTTAATATATATTTTAGGAAGAGATTCGTTTCATGATCAATCCAGAATTAATAGCCGGAATGCTTTTCTTGCCTTGTATGGCAGACAACGAGGCTATAGAAGTTGTTGGCGCTGAAAGGTTTTCTAATTATACAGGGTAATTATGATCTGGATGATCTATCAATCCATTGAATGGTTTCACAAATATAGTTTTCAAAAGAGTTAGCTTTGCAATCCAAAAAGGGGCTAGCGGCGCAGCTTGTTGCTCGTTTGCCTTCAACTATTTTGATGAAATAAAGTTGAATTGAATGGTTTCTTTGCTTTATGAGTATATTTCAGATTATCATTTTTTAATACGTCTGCTATTTTTATCCTTATAGATATGCTTCTTCTTTTCGGTTTTCTGGTGACTTCCTGGATATGAAAGATTCTGATATCATGGGAAGACGTAAAACCAGGATAATCGCAATCGACGCTTTAGTCCATCCTGGAATGAGACAATATGGACATGAATTTCTCGTGAGGTATGCTTATTTTACTTTTGTTGGACTTCATAGATGTTTCCTTGAATTTGTAAATGTTCATCCAAAATTACAACTGATGATTCGTCATTCCTGAGATCATATACCATTGATATCATTTTTTTTCCTCATATATGGCTGCTTATTTCTGATAAAAGGTTAATGTAAATTACTTTTAATTAGGGAAGTTAACAAGGCATTTTGTGGCTTTTCTGACCCTTGCAAGTCTCATCGGTATGAGATACTACTCAACGGTGATCACCTTTCAGAAGCTGAGCGTGATCTAAAGCTTAAAAGCCTCGAAAGCAGTTCAGATAATGTTTTGGTATGTGAGTTTTGTACCCTCAACCTATCTATATGATTGATTGTCTTTAACCAATTTAACTAAAGGTGACAATTTCGGCCCAGTTACTTATAAATGAGTTGATTAGTGTCATGCTTTTCTGTAACTATAACAGGTCAAATGTGATCATAAGATAGAGAATTTAACTAAAATTAAGACATGTTAAACGGGTCTAACGGGTGATAAAAACCTTTTAAACCACTTTACTTGAAAAGATTGGATTGTTTGTAAAAATATAGTGGTTTTAATTATATGAAGCCCATATTTGGTTATATATTTGGAAGAAATGTGTTTGTGACCCGACCCAACCTGCACTTCAAAATTGCCCGTGTTGACACCAACCCGTCTTGAACTGCTACCCAACTCATCTAGTTTAATTTTTCATATATGTATAACGTATATATATGATAAAGCACAAACCTTTCACCCTAATCATTCTCTGTTACATGCTGTCGTGACTTCAGTGGAATTTTAAGCAACTTAACATTATTGCTCCTAAGCTAGAAAATAAGGCACCCATGTGTGCATTAGCTCATACATCCTCCGATGTCAAGTTTAGAAGCCTCCGGCAAGTGTACCCTGTGACCATCCCGTGAATCACCTTCGTTGACCACTTTTCTACCGTCGTCATTACCGCCTACCTTGATAGATCAATAATACCTTTTTTGGCATTTGATTCTCTCTTGATTGTGGTTCTACTTTTGATTTAAAGTTATTAATTTTATCACAATCATCTTTCCTGTTTCAACCTTTTCAGTTTCCTCTGTGAGATCCATCTTGTTATTTGATTCGGTTTAAATCTATCTATTCAGATTCATGTTTCTGGAAAGTTATATGATTTTTGGCTAAGACTTGGTTTGTAATATGCTCTCTTATAATCTCAGTCCTATTATCTCATTTTCTTCTTTAGAAAGTGTAATTACTGATTTACATATTACTAACATATAGTTGCATGGTAGCTTGAGCATAGGCCCTTTTTGCCTTTTAGAGTTCTTGCCTGTAGCATCTCTTGCTTTTATGCATTTTAGTTATTTGTATGTTTGTTTTCTATAACCGTTTAACATCATTGCCTTAAATGTGTTCATATCGTTTTCTGCATTACCATCTGAATTACATGCTGCAGTGTCATTTATAGCAAATGACAATATTTGATTCTAATATTACAATAGCGTCCCCCATGGTTATGTATTTTAATATTCATATCTTTGTGATCCATAATAAACAAGGATCATGTCCTTTAAGCTATGATCTACCATTACAAATGCTAATGTACTTTAGCATTGTATAGCATTGATTTGTTCACTCTTTTAAACATCAATCTGACCATGATGAACAATTATCTGTGCACGTGAAAGATAAACTATTTCTTATGGTCTTATGTAACTTCGATTTTGTCAGTCTGCAAGTTCTGAAGATGAAGTAGGGATTGTTACTGGAAATTGGGGTTGTGGTGCATTCGGGGGAGACCCTGAACTTAAGGCTATGTTACAATGGCTTGCCGCCTCTCAGGTAAATGAAGTTTTCAAATCTCTCGGATTCTTATCATTTCATGGACATTAACCGAGTATGTACTTATTAGTACTTACTTTTTCATGTCGGCACTCTCAAATAGTACTGTACATTTATTGCAGGCATTAAGGCCTTTCGTGATATATTACACATTTGGCTTGGAGGCATTACAGACACTGGACCAGGTAACATTAGTGTCCCACATATGATTGCCTGATAAAATAATGACTGATTTTTCGTTTTTGTTACATGACTGTATAAAAGGTAACACGTCGAAAGGGGTTGGGTTGGTTTGATCTCAAACATTTTGTCTAAAGACTTAATATAAATAAGTGTGTTAAAATGTGATTACAAAAACTAAGCTTTATTTCAATAATATATTGATTTATTATTTACAGGTTCTGACCCAAACCACTTGCAACCCTTTACCCAATCCGCCCATTTTGCTATCTCTAACCTCAGGCGCAAGAACCAAAGATTTGAAAAGTTTACTACCGGTTTCTAAACTCGTACACTCTTTTAATCTGTAGCAATGACAAGGTTTTGTGGATTATCCGCAGGTAACAAAGTGCATTACTTCTAACGGATGGAGTGTCGGTGACCTTTGGAATATGATAGTGGAATACTCATCACAGAGAACAAAGAAAGAAACCGCAGTTGGTTTCTTCAACTGGCTTCTTCCGTTATTAACTTCTGATGACCCCATGATATCGGATCCTTAGGGATCTTGAGTAAAACATTAGTCTCTGCAAACTGTAGTCAAAATGTTAGTTTTAAAGTGATGTTTTCATGCAAGTAAATATGTGAACGGTGAACCTCTATTCGGCAATGTATTCATAGCTTAAACAAACACCCTCTTAACATTCCACAACACACCTTGACATGAACATTTCGCAATGTGACGAAACAGCATAATAACCTTATATAAGTCCATAAAGTCTCAAAATAAGTCTAAAAATTCGAGCTTATGAAACATAACCCAAAATCAAATAAGCTCATAATAAGCCTACAAATAAGCTAAAACTTCTGTACAACGCTATAATTTACTCCACATCATCATCATTCTCATTCTCCGCCCAATGTGAAGCAGCTTGAGTCTCAATATCCGACATCAAAATCCTAAACAACTTATCAATCAAAAGCACACGATAACCCATTCCCTAATGTACCTTGCCCTAATGTAATCACAAAATCAACCGCCAAATGCCTCGTTTCTTTCTCCAAACTCTCCGACTGAGCAATCTCAATCGCATTGTTAAAAAACCCTACTAACTGCCTCCATGAAAAATACTTAAGATGCGTCAGCAGTTTCGTGTCATGAGACTGATGTGCCCACTCAATCAACGCCTCTTGCATCGTCATTGTTTTTTACGAAATATTATACAAAACCAGGAACACAGTTTTTTTAGACCATGTAAATTTAGAAAAAATCGCCCGATTCCATCCCTGGTTGTCACCTCTCGCCCCCCACCCCCATTCATCCCCTTAGTCAGCACCAACGTCAGCAGTCCTAATATAAACATAACAACCTCCTTTAACAGATCATTATAACCCGAAGGCCACCGTTGAACGGAAGAAAAAAGTTCCGGCCAACCAGTTTCAATGCACAACGCATTGAAAAATGTCACAATCGTATGACACACACTTTTCATTACAATTATGTTACGTTCTTTTTTAGTCCATGTAAATTTAGAAAAAATCGCCCGATTCCATCCCTGGTTGTCACCTCTCGCCCCCCATTCAACCCCTTGGTCAGCACCAACGTCAGTGGTCCTAATATAAACATAGCAGCCTCCTTTAACAGATGATTATCACCCGAAGCCCACCGTTCAACAGAAGAAAAAAGTTCCGGCCAACCAGTTTTAGTGCACAATGCATTGAAAAATGTCGCAATCGTATGACACAAACTTTTCATTAAAATTCTGTTACGTTCTTTTTCAACACATCTTAATAACTTAAGTTGAACCAAATATAGAGTTAATACAACTAATGTCTCTTCAAACAGCTCCCCTAACTGAATTGTTGAACTGGCACGTATCTAGCACGTATCTGAACATCAGTTGACCCTTCCAATGAGTTAGCTAGTTTTAGAACTCGTATATTAGGATCTGGCAGTGTCAGTTCAATCAGTTTGTTCAGTATTTTATCCAGGTTTGGTGGTTTACACTGAGAACTAAAATTTAACACAGCCAGAAATAGCCAGAAATAGAAATAGCCTGCACATCAGCAAAAAAAAACAACCATCACGTATTGAAACTGGTTTTAAGGGAGCTTGTTAAGAGACTTGATGCTACTACTTAAACTAGGGTTGCCCAGGGTGTGACAAAAGGGTGGCTTGTATAAACCATCCTTAAGACATTAGGCAAGAAATAACTGTAAGATAAAGATACATCATGCAACGCGTATAAAAACTAATCTCTGAAAATTCATTGTTACATGGGATAATGATAAGGTGACGTAAAAGATCAATGACTCATGCTGCACATTCCATAACTAAAACATATAATGAATATGATTCATGCTTCTAATAAACATCAACTTTTAAAGTTGTACTATCATGTACCAGCCTCACGCAGTACCAGCCGACGATCAATTTATTAAAAATAGGCAGGATTATTCGAAAAAAAACCATACACTCCATGTGTCATGTTAAAGTCAATTCAACTTCATCTCGCCATAAAAACACCTAAACTAATACAAGACCTCCCACATTTAGTGATGAGGTTATCCACTTTAGGAATTGACAGAAGTGATGGTATCCGCTTAAAAATGAAGGTAACTTAGCTTGCAATAAACTCAATATGTACTTCACGAGTAGACGAGTAAAATGATTAAACTATCAGTTTTAGCTTTTCTATTGCCTGCGATGTCACTCTGTGTGGTTAAAAGGACTTCTGGAACATTTTGGTGACGATGAACGTGGTATTTTTTAGATACTATATGATAATAGTTCTACAATTAAGTTATAAAAGAATTCAGTGAATCAGTGATGCATAGAAGGACTAAACTTAGACGTAAACTCTTTGAATCGTAAAAATTGTCTTACCATTTCTTGAATGCATAGATGAACTCGCATCATTTTTATCAGAATCCAAAAAGGCATCCAGACCATCTTGTTTGTCGGATAGAGGTCCCGCAGAATCATCTTGTTTGTTGGATTCAGGTCCCGCAGAATCATCTTCGGCATCAGACTCATCAAAGTGTTGCGGATAATCTTCTTGGTCGGATGGAGGTCCATCAGAATCATCATGAAAGTGTGGCAGATCATCTTGTTGGTTGAATGGAGGTCCATCAGAATCTTGTTGATTGGGATCATCTTCGGCAGGCACGGAAGGAAGTGAAAAAAATGCATTATCTTCCTTGATGCAGTTGATTTCAAGATGCCGATTCGCCCACATTTCGATGTAGGATTTATATGCCTTCGTTATGTATCTCTTTGTAGTTCCCCCAGATGATTTAGGAACAAGAACGGCCAATCTTTCCACCGGTTTTAGATTTATAATGTCAAGTCGGAGGAAAGCCTTTTCTTGTTCATGATATATAATATAATTAAAGTTGAAGAGTACTACCCGAGAAAAGTAGATTCTCTTATGCAAATATCCTTGATAATCAACATATGGAACCAACTTTACATCCTGAAATGGGGTATTTAAATAGTAAGGGAAAGAGGGTGATTGGAAGCATGGTTGGGAAACTCGCAACTCCGACTAGAGTAATCGGCTACTCGGGGAGTACTCGGATCGGAATTTATATATATATATACTAGAAACTTAAAAATGTACTAGAAACTTTAACCTTAAACTATGTTTGACCCGAGTTGACCCTGAATTACCCGATTCATCCGAGTTTGACCCGAATTTAACCGAGTTGGACCGTTTGACCGAGTTGCCCAAACTCTCATCGGGGACTCCCCGAGTTGAGAGTAATCGCCAAGTACTCGGCCGAGTCGTCCGAGTTTTACAACACTGTTTGGGGATATTAAACTAGAAGTAGTTTGCAAAAACATACCTCAATCGTCATATGGTCATGGATAAACTCAAATTCTTCCATTTTTGGATTTCCCGTATCCTTACCGGGGTCTACCATGAGTGGGGACCAGTAACGAAAAAGAGGGACTGTTTTCTCTTCAGATGAACCATTCAGACAAATAATATTGGCAATTTTAACTACAAAAAAAAAAAAAAAAAAAAAAAAAAAAAAAGAAAAAAAAAAAACCCTTAAATTGTAAGTCGAAATAATCATAGAAATATTATATAAAATAAGGTAAATCCTAAATTTAAAGAATACCTCAACAATCCACATTGGTCCCTTGACATTCTCTCTCTTTCCCGAGAAAGAAGTATGCAACATAGCAAGGGCAGCAGCACCCCATGCAACATCATTCAACTTTGAAGGAGACAAGTCATCTAAAAATTGTAACCAATATGCCGGATAACAATTTGGAAGAACTTTAGTTCCAATAAGGTACATCAAATACCCTCGTACATATGGTGCAAGGGCATCGTTTGATATACCCTCCGGAACTGCCTCAAAGTTCTCTTTCAACCATTCTTTAGACACCTTCATTGTCATTCCTCCTTCCTCATAAGTGCCAAGCATATCCATGCAAATACGCTTAGTCTCTATATCCTCACATATAATCGGTCGGCTACCGTCAACAGGAAACCCCGAGATAGCAAATATATCTTGTAATCCCAAATACAACTCAATCTGACGATCACGACCGAAAGTGAATGTTCTTGAACTTTTATCATAACAATCTGTAATAAATGACTATAATGTTGTTTTCTGAGTATAAGGAACCATATCTATAAGTTGATAAAAAAATGACCCTTCCAATAATTTCTTTAGCCTACAATCCACTTTCCATGGATTTCTCAAATCAAAGGCTGTTCCAGTCATCTGCATTAATAAACAACGCCAAAATGTTACAAAACCCCATTCCAAAATATCAAACGCAAAATAACAACATAACAACGTAAGAACACATTTACCGAAGTCATAGTTTGAATCTGAGCAAACAACAAATCCTGCAAGTCATAAAACATAGATAATGTTTGTTACGTCATAAACAATCTGATAAATTATTGTGCAGAACCGAATCAAAATCACAATGACCACAAATATGACTACTCACAAGATTGAAAATCATCCAAAATACTATTTGTAATGACTACGACACTAAAATGACTTGGACAATCATCCAAAATCCTATTTGTAATGACTACGACACTATTTGTAATGACTACTCACAAGGGTAGAAGTATTTTTAGAGTTAACTACATTTTTGGTCATACACCTCAAATGGATGGGTTTCAACATAACCCTAATCATAAATGGATGGGTTTCACAAACACCTTACTAGCAAAATTATTGATATTTTGGTCTTAGTTTGGGAGCATGGGGTGTGTCCTATGTCTCCTAAATAAATATTTTCACAAACACCTCAAATGCAAACATCTTCACAAACACCTTAAATGCAAACACAAAACAGAAGACTATCTAATTCACAAGACAATGTCATAAATGGATGGGTTTCAAGTTACGGGTTGAAACCTAATCATAAACGGATGGGTTTCAACAAAACCTTAATCATAACCAATCAATCGGTAATGAATTTCTTCTTCACAAACACCTTAAATGCAAACATAAATGGATGGGTTTCAACATAACCCTAATCATAAATGGATGGGTTTCAACATAACCCTAATCATAAACCAATCAATAGATCGAAATAATACCTGAATTCAATTGGCGACCCAGACAACTGGTTGTAGGTTCGAAAGGTACCTTAATACAATTGGGGATAAAGATACTATTCCTTTTTGGGCGGTTTCTTTGAATTTTAATTTTTGGGCGGTTTCATCCTACTGAAAAATGTAAATGTTTGGTCAATTAAATTATCTCTTCAAACAATTTCTATTCTTGGCAACCAATGAAAACATTTATTTAAGTAAAAAATGGTTTAACAATTTGATCAAAATGGTACAGAACAGCAACCCAATCACTATTTAGTTACAAAAAAAGGTTGTTTAAGCAGTCAGTTCTAATCATGAATGTGAAGTAATTATAAAAGAGCGAGATTTTACCAAGCTTAGTCATAATATTTCCGAGACCACCTATTTCAACAGGCTAACCGCCGTCTTTATCTATTCCTGGTTTCTGAAATGAAAACAAAGAAAATGAAAAAAAAAAAAAAAAAAAAAACATCTATAAACACACAAGGTACAAACTAAGTCGAAAACAATTGATCATATGCTATATATCTTGTAAGGATTGCTAGACTTTACGAATATTTGATTTTGAGCTGGTGATATCATTGCAAAGTATTGGAGCAATGTGATGAAACTTGGTAGAAAGAACACTAGACGATCAACTATATATGGTGATGAAACTTAAATGAGACATCAAGATGACACATGGGTAGTTGTGTGATTGTTTAATACTACTCTATTTTTATTCGTTAGCGTGTTCCAGTGTGAGGGTAGGGGTACAGTAGAATTCAATTCTTTTTCACCTACTTAGTTATAAACCACACTCATATACATCAACTCTTTACTATGACACAACTTTTACACAGTAACTTTAATTAATCACATCTGATATATGTTTCGTTTGTGGGTTACTTTGCATGTTTCACAACATGTATTTGTTATGTCTAAAGTTTTGGAAACCAAATATACACATTATAACTTTTTGATGTATTAACTTGTCCATATAAATACTTTTGAAATAAAACATCAACAAATCCATAATGAGATAAAAACATAAATAAAACATGTCTACCTTAGAGATGGTGGCAGATGACGTCACTGAAGGATGTATGATGCAGGATGGTGGCGCAAAAGCAACGCAAATGGTCATTGAAGTTGGATATTTCGAGTTCAAATCACACCTCAAGTCGGATTTAGCTCTACCATGTATAAATTAATTGTAACGCTTTAGAAAAGTTTTATTTTGTTGGTATAATGTGTATAAAAAAGAAGACAATCGAAGTTGTGTGATCAATGCCGTCTCTAGGTTTGCGAAGGCTCTGTGCAAAATTTAATTTAATTACGAAAACAAGCCTAATATAATAACAAAAGTTAAATAATGTTTTAAAGAGAGATAATGAGAACTAATCTTTATAAAACCACTCCCACTACCGCTTGCATTTTCCGATGCAACATCTTAATTCAAACATTTGTAGTCATTTTTTAGAACATGTATATATATATATATATATATATATATATATATATATATATATATATATATATATATATATACACATGTTAGTATAAAATTTGAGGCCCTAGTTATTTGGAGGCCTTGTACGACTGCACACCTCGCACACCCTCGAATACGGCTTTGTGTGTGATATAAAATGAACGATGATAATTAATACGGGGTAACCTAAAAGCTGAAATTTCTTTAATGCATTTGTGTAGTTGAATGGTCATAGAACAGAGCTTAAGTTATGTTGTATAAACTAAATGAAGATATTTAATAGCTCAACCGTAAAGATGAAATGTTCTTTAATGCAATTGTATTGTTGAAACACTTAAATGCATATGGTTGGAGAATTGCCATTCTAATGTTTCAAGTTATATGCTTTTCCATCAGATGCTTTGAATGCCATGTACAAGTGTAAACTTTGTTTGCATTGGTTTGTCATTCCAATGTTTCAAGATCTGCTTTTGCATTTAAAAGCTTTGATTGTCATGTACAAGTGTAAAGTTTGTTTGCATTGGGGTGATTGCAATTCTTGAAACGAATTCTAATCCATTAAAAACTTATAAATTATATCTAAAAAGTGTAAAGTTTGTTTGCATTTAGGAATTTCAAAAAAACTTGCGATCCTAGAACACTCAACAAAAAGCGCAAGTTTTCAAGCAAAATTCTTCGATTCTAAGCGTGAAAAACCAATTATAATCCGTTAAAAACTTATAAATTATATCTAAAATGTTTTAACAACAATTTTTTTATTTCAATCTAACCATAAGAAATGATCAACCCATTTCTTTAAAAAAACGAAAGTTTTATTGAGATTGAATAATAATAATAATAATAATAATAATAATAATAATAATAATAATAATAATAATAATAATAATAATAATAATAATAATAATAATAATAATAATAATAATATCATGTTTTAAATTATCATGCCTAGACTCCTATCCAACTTTATGTAAATTATCGTGTTTTAAATAATAAAGTTTATTATTACTTTTGGGGGACTTGGTGTATATTCTGCAGGTGATGTCTTGAACTATGCTTTCCTTACTTCTAGACTTCAATCTGCTAGCTTAAAAACTAAGCTTCTCCGACATACCGGTATTATGACTTCTGGCCCTTCTTTTGATGGTGCATTATATACTTTTAATGCAAAAATGGATATGGACCTTTTGAGTAAACCGAGTGAGATCGCTGCCCCCAAACTCATGAAGAAATTGGCAGATATACATTTCGCACGGGTTACCCAAACGGTTGAATCCACCTTTCGCCTATCTTCTCGACAGTTGGCGTTATGGAATTCACAAAAGGAGGACTACACTTCGGATTGGCTCAGAGTGGTTCCAATATCTTGTTTACGACAGATTATGAACGCCAGGACTTACCGATGTGTGTTGTGCTATCGGCTTGGTGTTCCCCTTTTTTCTGTTCAGATACCGTGCTCAGCTTGTTCCAAGGTCTTTGCTGGGGATATTTATGGGGACCATGCTGTATCATGCGCGGGGATTGTTGGTATTAAACATCGGCATAATGTTGTGCGTGATGCTCTTGTTGACATATGTTCTCGGTCTGGGATTTCGGCACATAAGGAGGTTGATATTGGGCTTATTAGGGAAATGGACAAACCTCTACGTCCAGCTGATATGTTACTTTACTCATGGGATGGGAGGCTTGATGTATGTGTTGATTTGACAGGGTCTTCGCCCTTGACGCAAACTAGCATGGTTGATTTTGTGCTGGGTCGTGCGGTGATTGAAGCCGCACAACGTAAACGCGTCAAGTACGAGACCAAATGCTTGGATATGGGATATGGGTTTCTCCCCTTTTCATTATCTTCTTTTGGAGAACTTGAGAAGGATGCGGTAGCCTTACTAAAACGTATCCGAAGATTCTCGTTGACTCAAGACATTGGAGCACGTGCTGCTGCTCATATTTTTAATAGGGTTAGCTTCGCCATAGCTAGAGGAGTGAGGGCTCAGATTGTTTCTCGGCTCTCCACTAATTTCTTGTAAACCCTATGAGCTTCTAATAAAGTGATTTTTAAATTAATAATAATAATAATAATAATAACTACGACAATAATAATTGTAAAAGCAACTAAAACATGGCATACTAAACATATTAAAGTAATTAGATATGCAAATAATTATCAAGCATACACAACATAACACAAAATGATTTTTTTTTTTTTTTTTTTTTTTTTTTTTTTTTTTTTTTTTTTTTAAAAAAAACAGAACTACCTAACCAAATCGATTGGGTAGGGCAACCTGAGCAAAAAAAAATCTTTTTCTAAATTTGATTTTTTAACAAAACAATTTCCGCTACGAGTTTAAAACACTTAAAAAACTAATGAAAATGAAATCAAATCATCGGTAGCGGCGACAAAAACTTGATGCGTGTGTTTTGTTCAAGTTTTAAAATTTATAAACACGAATACCTATTCTACTAGCTGTTGGAAAAACTTGTGAATAAGATATTGAGTCTCGGAATACGAGGACTAGAATGGTTCATTATGAAAATATAAATGACTTGCTTACAGTAGTATCAAAGTTGTAACAATAAATGGTTAATCATATACAATGTTTAGTATTGTTTTTAACTCGATTAATGATTGGTTTTAATAGGAGTTAACTACACATTAATGGGGAATAATGGTTATCATTACACCATAATAAATTTCTAGTTAGTAATATAAGTACCAACCTTGTTGTTCCAAAATAAATATGAGGAAGAACACACAACACACGATCAATTATCAGTTGCAAACCACACTAATCTTGGAGTTTCGTGTTGGTTAATGTGGAGTTGCAAACCACACTAAATATGATTTCTGATTTCGGGTCCTATTCCCTACACTAGCAATGAATACGAGCAAGTGTACTCGTCTAATTATAGTAAAAGTGGGTAAGTCAAGATCATCTCAATGGATTTGGTTTTAAGTGTATTCAAGTAACTAAGCAAGCAATAAGGTTGTCACAATCCAAATTACCATAAAAATCGAAATACTAACAAGATTCAATCAATCAAGAAGCAAATACTTGTGTGAAAATCAATTTTCTTCATATAGAGTGTTTGAGTAGTTTTGGTGAAACTTGGTAAATGATGCACAAATCTAATGTAAACGAAATTAACAATCAATGGTGTATATCATGAAAATCGTTTTAGGACTTTAAAACATATGATGAACCCTTTTGACCTATGAACACAACGTGTCAAAATCCAATAAATTCCATTTGTTAAAAAAATGTTTTATCAAATTTATTCCTACGAGTCCTTTTGACCTATGCTCATGTTTGACTCCTTATAAGTCCGTTTTAACAAATCTAAGTAATAAGTGTCAATTATCAAAAACCATAATCATTGATGCACTAACTTTTTGGAATAAAAACTTAACAGAAATCCTTTCGATCTTTAGATCCATTTAGGTTTTTACTAGCTAGTTAAGCAAGACAAATATTTATTCAAACAAACAGAGAAGATAAAGCAACATTTTCATTCATGCAAATATGTCAAACACTCATAATAAAGGTTAAGCTGTTTGTTTGTTTTCTTATTTAAAACCGTGTTGATTTTTCAAAACATTGACTTAAAAAAACATGTTCCAAAAACGACACAAATCCAAGTACCAGTTCCAAAACATGTTCCAAAAACCTTAAACCTCAAAAATGGATCACCATGAAGATTTGAATTCAATAATAGCCTTCCTACCATTAGTACTCCGGTCATCATCATTATGCTGGCCATCACAAGTGGTTGAAGCTTTAAAAGCAATTTCAAAGGGACCTGATCATAGCAAAGTTGACTCTGGCGAGATTTTGTTTCTTGCGATTTCTGATATCAGGCAGAGTCTGTGTTAGAGTTTATGGATATATATTAATAAACGTATGTCTAGAATCGAACCCGAGACCTCGGGATTGCACACATTACAAACGAGAATTAAAGATTAATAAATATTAAATGTTATGTATATTTATTAATTAAACACAAGTAAAAGGATTAATGATCGTTGGTTATTAAACGTATGGACTAAATATCGTTAAACGCAAACGTAAAGGACTAGAGATGAAATATATAGCAAGAAGGATCCGGAATGCCTTCCTAAGGCCCATGGCCGGTCGACAATGGGTTGGGGAAACCCAATCCCATTCAAACTTGGACAACAAGTTTACAAGGCTATATATACAAACTCAAGGGTTATTTGTTTGACACCTTTTGTGCACACAAATTATCCCTAAAAGTTTTCTCTTCTCCCTCTCTTGCTAAAACCGATCGTACAACCCTAAACCTTAGGGTTGTCGATTTCCTTGACTTCAAAACATTGTGTTTATGTTACTAGCATCACCTTTAATTCGTTAGTAGTTTGTGTGTACAAGAACGAGGTAACAACATACTTTTGTTGTTATCAAGGGATCGATTAACAAAACGGTAAGGGGTTAATCATTGATCCATATAAACCCTAATTAGGGTTCTTCATATTGTTAAAGACAATTGCTTTTGATTCTTGTTCGGGCTAGAATCACTAAAGGTACGCTCTTTATGTTTCAGTTAATTAATTATGAGTATTCGATCTTTTGCTTCCGTTGTGCGTTGTTGATGTTTATATGTTTAATTATGTAATTGTTATGGTACTTAAATTCTAACAGTGGCATCAAGAGCGGTTAATACTGTGTAATTAATTACTGAAACACATAAAAAATTTGAAATCTTTGATTATTATTGCATGCTTAAAGGTTTCTTGGTGTTAATTTTTGAAACCCTAAAAATTTTTTTTACTGTTCACGAACACTGTTCATTCGACACTGTTCATGTGGTACTGTTCATGGTACTGTTCACGTTACTGTTCATCCGGAAAAAAAAAAATTTTTTTTTTGGTTTTATAAAAATTGAAGAAACCCTAGATTGCATACTAATATTTTTTTTATGTGGTTTAATCATGTATAATTGTTATGTGACATGGTTTATGTGCGTATCTTGTGACCTAATTGGTAATTGTTATGCTTTGATCCATGACGAAACATGCATGTTAGTCATGGGTTATTAATTGTTTTTTAATTGTTAAGCTTTGTCGCATGTTCTAATATTGGGGAAGACCTCAATAATAATTATTAAAATCAATTTACGTGCTATGTGGTGTGTATATTAGCTTTGGCCTACGCAATTGATTCGTCAATGTATGTGGCTCCACTTCCATTAAGAAGGGAAGGCCTTAGTTGATTACATGCATTTTACACCTAGAATTGATTTTGTTAGGATCTTTTCTTAACAAGGATTGCATGTGGCTATTTGTTTCACCTTTGTTATTATTATTAGTTGTTGATTTGTCTTGGATTACTTGTTTTATTGTTTCTTATTTGTTTGACATGTTGTAAGCAATAAAAGGGTAATTTTTCCATAAAGAAAATAATACGGACTAATAATGGTGAAACCCTAAGTGATAAAGTAAGAATCTTGCAAGGTCTTAAGTGCCGCTAGTGGTCCGATTCGCACGGTAATCAGCTCCCAGGCGAGACCAGCAAAATTCACACTTTATTACTTGATTTTGAAATTGAATCCATAAACTTTTGCTTGATTGATGTTTTGTACAAATATGCTTTTAAAATTAAGTCCTTTAAGACGATATTCATAACCGTGATTTGAAGGCTTAGAAAAGAGCCTTAGAGTCTGCCTTGGTTATCACAATCTTGAATATGTCTTAAACGAATTACTTTTAAAATCATAATTGTAGAAAGTCATCTTAGGGTTTATTAAACCTCAAGTAAAACTTTGTGTATTAATTTCACGAATTGGTAATAAAAAGGTCTTGAAAACTTATGTTATAAAGATGAGTGCATGCATCTTTATACATGTTTTGATTTTCACATCAAAAGTTTATACCCTAAAATTTAAGTTACATGCCATCTAACTATAAGGAACACTTGAAGTTATTATTTAGTAACACGTGAGACGCAGGCTAAATTTTAATGACAAGGTAAATTTCCGAGTGTGCGTGAGACCACACATGGAGAATTTGCAGTTTCTAAGTTAGACGACTTAATTAAGTTGATGCGTGAGACCTAGAGCTTAAGGCATGAGATGGGATGAAACATGCTTACATGACAAATTGATGAATCAATTTGATGTAAAACCCATAATGATCTAGGAATTGGAAAAGTGTTTGCCAATTATTGTTCGACAGATTACCATCTTTTATACTTTCACCACTAGCAGATCAACTGATGTGGTGGAATCTATGTAAAGTTGGATCCTAAATTTTCAAGAAAATATGTTGGTTATATGAATATATATCCTTGGGTATTATATTTTCTTGAAAATATAAATTATCGAAAATACTAAAATTGAAATTTATAAATTCTTTAAATGTATTAATGCAACTTAAAACCGTAAACGTAAGTTATTCTTTTAATTGATCTACACCCGTTTGGGTTTTTGGTTAGAGTCAATATTTACAAAAAGAATAAATATAGTCTTCTTTCCATTAGGAGAAGTGTGAGACTTAAATCCTATTCCTTTTCATGAATGAGAAAGGTATACTAGGATAATTAGAATTGTCTAAATTCTAAATACATAACTCATAGCAAACTTTAATAGTAAGAGTATATACACCTTATGAGTTGTTCAATTAGAAGCTAGACTGATTACTGCATAATGGTAAAAGACGAATTAGATTATTTTATCTAGTTGTTTTGGTTTGACCATTTACAGATACTACATACAATTGTTGGAATAGTAAATCTATAAAAGAAAAAAATTGCATGCCCAGTTTTTTCAAGTTAATAGTTTGGAATGTGATGAATCACATTTATGTAGTAGATTACATCATTTTATAACCTATATAATTGTTTGAATGGGTTTTCTTAAAAGGTGTAGGAAAGTAAACAAGTACACTATTTCCTTTCACTGATTAATGAAACATTTACAATGTTGTCAAATTCAGTGGGAGTATTGTGTTCTTATGGCTGAATAAGGGATTATTATATGGTTCTCTAATTCAGTAGGAGTTACAAGACTTATTGTCTTGATTGTAACTTAGATTATCTTTTGAATATCTCAAGGTAATTACTTTCCAAGTATAGACACTAATATTTTCAAGGATAGTCATGTACGTTTCCTTGATTGATTGAGTAAACTCTATATCTACTAAGTTATGTCAATGACACAAATCATATTGTTCAAATTAACAAATGCGTGCGTGTTGTTTATATGATACATGGTGTTGTATCATGCACAAGTGGGAGAAATCTTCATTATGTGCAAAGTACAACACATAAGAATATGATTTAAAGCATTCTCTTAACTGCAAAGTAAGAGACTATAATTCTAATTAGATTAATTATCTAATCTAAGAAACACTTGGTGTTAAAATTTAGTAAACGTGAGACGCAGACTAAATATTAACAACAAGGTGAATTTCCATGTATGCGTGAGACCAACATGGATAATTTACTGTTTCTAAATTAGACATCTATTAGAACATTGTGTCAAATAACATTACTACTTCAGCTTTAATATTTATGTATTATTGGAATGACATAAATGCATGAAGTAATATTATACTACTTCAATAATTATGTATTCTTAGAATGGCATAAATAAATAAAGTAGTGTGTTAACTTGAAAATATTATTGAAACCAAATGATGGTGTTCATGATTACTTTAATAATACATGTTCATACTTTATTGTATAGTTATAAACATGAAGTCTTCTAAGTATTACAAGACTTATAATTAAGTAAGACGTTAGCTTGTTATGGTCTTTTAATTAAGACATATACAAGAAGTCATTGAGTTGATCAATGATTAATAACGAATAGTGGGATTATAACACGTTTATGTTTTAATGCGACATAAACATGAAGTGACTTGGTCAAAAGTACTTGTGTTATAAAGCATGCAATTGGCTTGAAAATACTATTATACCATTAAGTTGATTTAGTTGGAAAATAGACAAGCTAAAAGATATATGGTTATCTTACATATTGTTAGATTGTTTTACAATATGAGTTCTAATGAAATACTAGATTATAGTATGTTCAGTTAGGAAATCAAACCCTTGTTGTAGTGTTTGGTTCAAGATAACTACATCTTCTTTTCTTCCAAAAGTTATCAAGGTTAGAAATTGAGTATGGCTTGAATATACTCAATTAGACTCCTAGAAGATTAATAAGACGTTATTGAATTATGAAATGTGATGAATCACATTAAGTCTTAAATTGAAGTGCTGAATTTGTTAAGCTACTTATAAGAAGGATTGTTAACAAAAGAATATCAGGAACTATCAATGTGTATTTGTAATGTCCTAAAAGAGAACGTTGGATTGTTGCTCTAATTGCTAAGTATTTTATTCTATATAATACTAAAGGCAAGTGGGAGTATTTTATCTTGAAAAGATAGAATTACAAGATACATAATCTTCTAAAACCACACTAGTTAAAATCATGATGAAGCTTAACATGTAAATGATAAACCTCAAGATGATGGAATTATCATTCATAGATCCACTTGGATATCTCAGATATTTAATTAATATGCTGATGATTATATGACGTAGTATTACCAAAATAATGAATTGGGTGAATTACTCATATTATGAATGTTAAAGATGCAGTTCATAAGATATTCAAATTTAAAATTTGGTTTATCTTAATTCTTAATAGTTAGAGAATGATGATGAGTTTATTCAAAGATAATGTAACCCTAGTGGTTTAAATCTTTGTGTTGAAATCATATGAACAAAATTGTACACATATCTTAATGTATGTCTTATGACAAGATTATTAATCATACTTAAGCAGTTAACTATGATTGAATACTCTTTCTTAAGCACATTAAAGATACAAAGATGGTTATTGTCATATTTATATGAATATGAAATTTGACAATGGAATATCAAAAACTCTTTCTTGAATAATTACTTGAGCGAGGACGATAAGTAATCAAAAGGAGTTTATGAATTCATGCAAATCTTTGGAAGTATACAAAGTGCAATAATCCATGAATGGATAAATGCATGCATCTAAGAGATTAATCTTATGTTTAATTATTATATCCATGAATTGATTTATAATTGAAATAAGATAATTTCTAAGTATTCCTGAAAGCTAGTGGGAGTATTATGTTTGATTTACTAAATCATATATATTGTAGAGTAACATTCCATATAAGTAAAAGGTTAGACTTAATTTGGAATGAAACTTTACTTGAAAGATTTAGGAAATAAAACATACAACCTTGAAACTAAAGTTTATTATTGAATGAACAAGTGCGGTAAATAAATTCTAAAAAGAATATGATATATTATTTGGATGACTAAATGGATATACATATTTATTAAGATCAAACATGAATAAAATCTAAGTTTGACTGAAGGATTTTCATGTGCATTATATTATTGTTGTATCATGCTTAAGTGCATAATGATTTGACAATATTTAATATCCAATTAAAAGTTATAATATAACTTGTGTAATAGATATTCTAATGGAAAATGTTTGAAATTAGAATAATGATCCTCAACCTGGAATAGCTCCTAAACATTACACAATGGATATTAAGTTTACGGAAATTTTAAAAGAGCATATTTTGGTATATATAAAATGATGCTGGTTTAATTGAGATGACACTCAATAACTAGTCATGAAGGATATCATGTGAACTAGTTGTGCTCAACTAAGAGCATAGTTGCATTATACATTAAAGAATTAGAATACTTTAAAACTTTAAAACGTTTGAAAGTTTGATTGTCATAAATTGATGGTTGAGGATATCACATCATTTATGAAATATTGTGTAACTATATCAAGATAGTTATACACATATAAGAATTTTGCTAATTAAATTCTTGAAATAAGTATTCTCAAAATTCGGATAGATCAAAGTTAGTTGAATAATGTCTTGTCAACAAGTATGATTGTCATTACTTGAGGCATAATTGTTAGCAAGTCATTACTTGAGACAAAATTCATTAACTAGAATTATCATGCATTGATCTATTTAGTATTTGGATAAAGGACATTAAGCAATTATTATTTATAATGAATTAAAGTACTTAGTACGTTTGTTTTCATTAATAATAAATTGTGTCCTATATTTGCATGTTTAAATCCGTGAATAACTTATGTTATTCTAAATTGTCCATTGTCGATTAATGATATGGGAATATCATTAAACTAAGACAAATCTGAGTATTGGTTAGAATAGACTTGAAAGTATATTGATGCGTTGACATACCAATTTCACATGATATTCGATGAATTGAATATAGGACTTATCCCAACTACATGATTTTACTTTATGGATCTTGTCAGTAAGTAAATCATGAATTTGTTATCCTCAGACTTGAGATACCAGATAAGTGTCATGGATGTAGTGCATTTTGTGGAGCAATCTACCGCTTACCGTAATTGGAAGTCATAAGGGTTGCTTTCAGAATTGTTGCAAAGTCCATGGGTTATTCTTGTAGTCAAGAAAGAATTTGTTCCTTCAAATTCGTTTTGAAGTTTAATACTGCTGGGCCCCTCGTAGGTTTGACAAGATGTATGCGTGCGCACGCCCAAAGTCTATCTGGAATACGTTCAGATGTTTTGGTAATCTTGCTCAATCATAAACAACGAGAAACAGAATTGTTAATTAAAGAATGACTAAGATCCATATCTTTATTAACGTGGTATTAGAAACAAAAGGATGATAATAATGATGATGAATCATTATAGGTTTTTCCAGGAAACCTTCCTCGAGTTGATCTAGGGGCATTGGGGTGTTGCTAGACGCTTACCAATGTCATTATGTTATTAATAGATATCCAAGTGGGAGCTGTTAGAGTTTATGGATATATATTAATAAACGTATGTCTAGAATCGAACCCGAGACCTCGGGATTGCACACATTACAAACGAGAATTAAAGATTAATAAATATTAAATGTTATGTATATTTATTAATTAAACACAAGTAAAAGGATTAATGATCGTTGGTTATTAAACGTATGGACTAAATATCGTTAAACGCAAACGTAAAGGACTAGAGATGAAATATATAGCAAGAAGGATCCGGAATGCCTTCCTAAGGCCCATGGCCGGTCGACAATGGGTTGGGGAAACCCAATCCCATTCAAACTTGGACAACAAGTTTACAAGGCTATATATACAAACTCAAGGGTTATTTGTTTGACACCTTTTGTGCACACAAATTATCCCTAAAAGTTTTCTCTTCTCCCTCTCTTGCTAAAACCGATCGTACAACCCTAAACCTTAGGGTTGTCGATTTCCTTGACTTCAAAACATTGTGTTTATGTTACTAGCATCACCTTTAATTCGTTAGTAGTTTGTGTGTACAAGAACGAGGTAACAACATACTTTTGTTGTTATCAAGGGATCGATTAACAAAACGGTAAGGGGTTAATCATTGATCCATATAAACCCTAATTAGGGTTCTTCATATTGTTAAAGACAATTGCTTTTGATTCTTGTTCGGGCTAGAATCACTAAAGGTACGCTCTTTATGTTTCAGTTAATTAATTATGAGTATTCGATCTTTTGCTTCCGTTGTGCGTTGTTGATGTTTATATGTTTAATTATGTAATTGTTATGGTACTTAAATTCTAACAGTCTGAATCTCGCTGGTGACCTGTTGGCTTTTTCGACTGGTGATGGGTTCTCCCTCTTCTTCAATGATGTAAGAAATATTTGTGTTCTCCTTTTCGTTTTTAGTTTCGGGGGTTGTTTGCATTTAGCATGAATCGAATTTGAGACCTCACGCATCTTAGAATGATAGTTATAAGTTCTTTTGCCACTAGGCTACGACTGAGTGGTTAGTTTCATGGGTGTTTGTTTAAGCTTATATAGCTTGCTTATGGCTTATTTGGTTTTCAGCTTATGTTTCATAACTTCACTTTTTGTTGCTTATTTTGAAACTTTTTATTAGCTTAGCATGTCATATAAGCCGAAAAGTTTCATAATAAGCCACAAAAAGTGAGCTTATGATACATAAGGCGAAAACCACATAAGCCATAAGTCCGATATATAAAGCTTAAACAAACACACCCTTAATATGGGAGTGAGGGAGTTTTAATTTTGACCTAATAATTATCTACCTATTGCACACATATGGAATATGAACTTTGGTACCATTTTGGGTAACCATGGTTTCCGACCTGGACAACTAATCCACGGGGTTTGAACCCATCGCCACACAGACTCAAACCATGCAAACTCCTTCCCTTTAAGGGTTGTTTGCACCTAGCAGGAATTGAACTTTGCTACCAATTTAAATAGACTTGTTTTTGGCTGTAGTTTTGTTAACCAAACTCAATTATGCGTTTTTTCAAAAAAGTTGGTCTCAACCAACTATTTTAGAACTGTATTTCGTTTTCCTAGCTAGAAAGAAAACATTGAGAATCACTTACGAGTATTTTTCAGTTTCTTACACTAGTTTATGATTATTTGTGTTTTACAATTGTAATGATGAGATAACTAAGAATACATGTTTCAATGAGCAGCTGATGTCACGTGCAGAAGCGAATAAATGGCTTGGAGATGTACTTCCAGCTATGGCAGATTTGCTGTTGCGGCTTCCAACAATGTTAGAAGCTCACTATAAGAATGCAGATTCGATTACTTGTGTGGGCGCTAGGGATGGACTCCAAACGGGCCTTCGCCTGTTGAAGTCTCAAGAGGCTGGCATAGTTTTACTTAGCCAGGTATACAAATCATAACAAATTAATGAAACACTTGGTGCATAAGCTCTTTGTTCTCTTTACATGCAACTTTAGTATGTCAAACTTGCAGTCTGATCCCTATATTAATTATTAATGAATCAGGAACTGATCGGCAGTCTTCTTGCTTGCTCTTTCTTTTGTCTGTTTCCAAACAATAGTAGAGGCGACAGCGATCTGCAAGTGATCAACTTCGACCATTTATTTGCGTATGTATTTTAACAGTTTTCTCATAAACCATTTCAATCTATTACATTTGTGCCTGTATAAAAGCAGCATATGATAATACAATGTAGTTGAGGCTTGTTTAACATTTATGATCAACATTATATGTAGGGATAATTACCAAAATAGATCGTTGACTTTTTGACTAGTCACTTTTTAGACTTTCAAATTAGATCGGGCAACTTAAAAAATTGAGCAACCTTCATATATGTGCGACACGTGTCCTTAAAAGATTCTAGATTCTGTACTATATTAATAAAATATTCGACACGTGTCGCACATATATGAAGGTTGCTCAGTTGCCAAGTTGCCCTGATCCGCCGGAGGAAAGTGATTTAAAAACATCTATTCAAGGAATGTGCTTTGGGCGACTGATCTATTTGGTAATTTTCCCTTATATGTATCGCTGCTGATCTTTATAAATGACCTGAATGTCATCAGGAGCCTGTATGTCAACTACGATGAGATACAAGAGAACAAGATAAAATGCATTATTCATTATTTTGAGAGAATTTGTTCAAGTATGCCGATAGGAAATGTCTCATTTGAGAGAAAAGTGCTTGCAGCCGATCAAGCTAGTAACTACATTCCCTACCCCAAGGCTGAATCTTGGAGTAAATCAGTCGTCCCCTTATGCCAGTTTGAGGTATGGTCCAAAAGATCTTGACTTTATTGTTTGAATATATCTGTTGTTTAGCTTTGCTTATTATCTTTTCATTTAATTTATAACTTTTGTGTTTGGATTTTTTAATGGGAAATGTCAGTTGTTTTTGGGTAGTAGTTAATAGCAATCTTTTATTCTAATAGGTTTGCGGTTCGGGATTAATAGAAGATCAGTCAAAGGAAGCTCTTGAAGTAGATTTTGCAAATCAGTACTTGGGTGGCGGTGCTCTATTTAGAGGCTGTGTTCAGGTTTGCTTATTTCCATCCCAAATATAATTCTCAGTACGTTTTAAATATTTTAATCTTATATTCTTGTTAATATATATTTTAGGAAGAGATTCGTTTCATGATCAATCCAGAATTAATAGCCGGAATGCTTTTCTTGCCTTGTATGGCAGACAACGAGGCTATAGAAGTTGTTGGTGCTGAAAGGTTTTCTAATTATACAGGGTAATTATGATCTGGATGATCTATCAATCCATTGAATGGTTTCACAAATATAGTTTTCAAAAGAGTTAGCTTTGCAATCCAAAAAGGGCTAGCGGCGCAGCTTGTTGCTCGTTTGCCTTCAACTATTTTGATGAAATAAAGTTGAATTGAATGGTTTCTTTGCTTTATGAGTATATTTCAGATTATCATTTTTTAATACATCTGCTATTTTTATCCTTATAGATATGCTTCTTCTTTTCGGTTTTCTGGTGACTTCCTGGATATGAAAGATTCTGATATCATGGGAAGACGTAAAACCAGGATAATCGCAATCGACGCTTTAGTCCATCCTGGAATGAGACAATATGGACATGAATTTCTCGTGAGGTATGCTTATTTTACTTTTGTTGGACTTCATAGATGTTTCCTTGAATTTGTAAATGTTCATCCAAAATTACAACTGATGATTCGTCATTCCTGAGATCATATACCATTGATATCATTTTTTTTCCTCATATATGGCTGCTTATTTCTGATAAAAGGTTAATGTAAATTACTTTTAATTAGGGAAGTTAACAAGGCATTTTGTGGCTTTTCTGACCCTTGCAAGTCTCATCGGTATGAGATACTACTCAACGGTGATCACCTTTCAGAAGCTGAGCGTGATCTAAAGCTTAAAAGCCTCGAAAGCAGTTCAGATAATGTTTTGGTATGTGAGTTTTGTACCCTCAACCTATCTATATGATTGATTGTCTTTAACCAATTTAACTAAAGGTGACAATTTCGGCCCAGTTACTTATAAATGAGTTGATTAGTGTCATGCTTTTCTGTAACTATAACAGGTCAAATGTGATCATAAGATAGAGAATTTAACTAAAATTAAGACATGTTAAACGGGTCTAACGGGTGATAAAAACCTTTTAAACCACTTTACTTGAAAAGATTGGATTGTTTGTAAAAATATAGTGGTTTTAATTATATGAAGCCCATATTTGGTTATATATTTGGAAGAAATGTGTTTGTGACCCGACCCAACCTGCACTTCAAAATTGCCCGTGTTGACACCAACCCGTCTTGAACTGCTACCCAACTCATCTAGTTTAATTTTTCATATATGTATAACGTATATATATGATAAAGCACAAACCTTTCACCCTAATCATTCTCTGTTACATGCTGTCGTGACTTCAGTGGAATTTTAAGCAACTTAACATTATTGCTCCTAAGCTAGAAAATAAGGCACCCATGTGTGCATTAGCTCATACATCCTCCGATGTCAAGTTTAGAAGCCTCCGGCAAGTGTACCCTGTGACCATCCCGTGAATCACCTTCGTTGACCACTTTTCTACCGTCGTCATTACCGCCTACCTTGATAGATCAATAATACCTTTTTTGGCATTTGATTCTCTCTTGATTGTGGTTCTACTTTTGATTTAAAGTTATTAATTTTATCACAATCATCTTTCCTGTTTCAACCTTTTCAGTTTCCTCTGTGAGATCCATCTTGTTATTTGATTCGGTTTAAATCTATCTATTCAGATTCATGTTTCTGGAAAGTTATATGATTTTTGGCTAAGACTTGGTTTGTAATATGCTCTCTTATAATCTCAGTCCTATTATCTCATTTTCTTCTTTAGAAAGTGTAATTACTGATTTACATATTACTAACATATAGTTGCATGGTAGCTTGAGCATAGGCCCTTTTTGCCTTTTAGAGTTCTTGCCTGTAGCATCTCTTGCTTTTATGCATTTTAGTTATTTGTATGTTTGTTTTCTATAACCGTTTAACATCATTGCCTTAAATGTGTTCATATCGTTTTCTGCATTACCATCTGAATTACATGCTGCAGTGTCATTTATAGCAAATGACAATATTTGATTCTAATATTACAATAGCGTCCCCCATGGTTATGTATTTTAATATTCATATCTTTGTGATCCATAATAAACAAGGATCATGTCCTTTAAGCTATGATCTACCATTACAAATGCTAATGTACTTTAGCATTGTATAGCATTGATTTGTTCACTCTTTTAAACATCAATCTGACCATGATGAACAATTATCTGTGCACGTGAAAGATAAACTATTTCTTATGGTCTTATGTAACTTCGATTTTGTCAGTCTGCAAGTTCTGAAGATGAAGTAGGGATTGTTACTGGAAATTGGGGTTGTGGTGCATTCGGGGGAGACCCTGAACTTAAGGCTATGTTACAATGGCTTGCCGCCTCTCAGGTAAATGAAGTTTTCAAATCTCTCGGATTCTTATCATTTCATGGACATTAACCGAGTATGTACTTATTAGTACTTACTTTTTCATGTCGGCACTCTCAAATAGTACTGTACATTTATTGCAGGCATTAAGGCCTTTCGTGATATATTACACATTTGGCTTGGAGGCATTACAGACACTGGACCAGGTAACATTAGTGTCCCGCATATGATTGCCTGATAAAATAATGACTGATTTTTCGTTTTTGTTACATGACTGTATAAAAGGTAACACGTCGAAAGGGGTTGGGTTGGTTTGATCTCAAACATTTTGTCTAAAGACTTAATATAAATAAGTGTGTTAAAATGTGATTACAAAAACTAAGCTTTATTTCAATAATATATTGATTTATTATTTACAGGTTCTGACCCAAACCACTTGCAACCCTTTACCCAATCCGCCCATTTTGCTATCTCTAACCTCAGGCGCAAGAACCAAAGATTTGAAAAGTTTACTACCGGTTTCTAAACTCGTACACTCTTTTAATCTGTAGCAATGACAAGGTTTTGTGGATTATCCGCAGGTAACAAAATGCATTACTTCTAACGGATGGAGTGTCGGTGACCTTTGGAATATGATAGTGGAATACTCATCACAGAGAACAAAGAAAGAAACCGCAGTTGGTTTCTTCAACTGGCTTCTTCCGTTATTAACTTCTGATGACCCCATGATATCGGATCCTTAGGGATCTTGAGTAAAACATTAGTCTCTGCAAACTGTAGTCAAAATGTTAGTTTTAAAGTGATGTTTTCATGCAAGTAAATATGTGAACGGTGAACCTCTATTCGGCAATGTATTCATAGCTTAAACAAACACCCTCTTAACATTCCACAACACACCTTGACATGAACATTTCGCAATGTGACGAAACAGCATAATAACCTTATATAAGTCCATAAAGTCTCAAAATAAGTCTAAAAATTCGAGCTTATGAAACATAACCCAAAATCAAATAAGCTCATAATAAGCCTACAAATAAGCTAAAACTTCTGTACAACGCTATAATTTACTCCACATCATCATCATTCTCATTCTCCGCCCAATGTGAAGCAGCTTGAGTCTCAATATCCGACATCAAAATCCTAAACAACTTATCAATCAAAAGCACACGATAACCCATTCCCTAATGTACCTTGCCCTAATGTAATCACAAAATCAACCGCCAAATGCCTCGTTTCTTTCTCCAAACTCTCCGACTGAGCAATCTCAATCGCATTGTTAAAAAACCCTACTAACTGCCTCCATGAAAAATACTTAAGATGCGTCAGCAGTTTCGTGTCATGAGACTGATGTGCCCACTCAATCAACGCCTCTTGCATCGTCATTGTTTTTTACGAAATATTATACAAAACCAGGAACACAGTTTTTTTAGACCATGTAAATTTAGAAAAAATCGCCCGATTCCATCCCTGGTTGTCACCTCTCGCCCCCCACCCCCATTCATCCCCTTAGTCAGCACCAACGTCAGCAGTCCTAATATAAACATAACAACCTCCTTTAACAGATCATTATAACCCGAAGGCCACCGTTGAACGGAAGAAAAAAGTTCCGGCCAACCAGTTTCAATGCACAACGCATTGAAAAATGTCACAATCGTATGACACACACTTTTCATTACAATTATGTTACGTTCTTTTTTAGTCCATGTAAATTTAGAAAAAATCGCCCGATTCCATCCCTGGTTGTCACCTCTCGCCCCCCATTCAACCCCTTGGTCAGCACCAACGTCAGTGGTCCTAATATAAACATAGCAGCCTCCTTTAACAGATGATTATCACCCGAAGCCCACCGTTCAACAGAAGAAAAAAGTTCCGGCCAACCAGTTTTAGTGCACAATGCATTGAAAAATGTCGCAATCGTATGACACAAACTTTTCATTAAAATTCTGTTACGTTCTTTTTCAACACATCTTAATAACTTAAGTTGAACCAAATATAGAGTTAATACAACTAATGTCTCTTCAAACAGCTCCCCTAACTGAATTGTTGAACTGGCACGTATCTAGCACGTATCTGAACATCAGTTGACCCTTCCAATGAGTTAGCTAGTTTTAGAACTCGTATATTAGGATCTGGCAGTGTCAGTTCAATCAGTTTGTTCAGTATTTTATCCAGGTTTGGTGGTTTACACTGAGAACTAAAATTTAACACAGCCAGAAATAGAAATAGCCTGCACATCAGCAAAAAAAACAACCATCACGTATTGAAACTGGTTTTAAGGGAGCTTGTTAAGAGACTTGATGCTACTACTTAAACTAGGGTTGTCCAGGGTGTGACAAAAGGGTGGCTTGTATAAACCATCCTTAAGACATTAGGCAAGAAATAACTGTAAGATAAAGATACATCATGCAACGCGTATAAAAACTAATCTCTGAAAATTCATTGTTACATGGGATAACGATAAGGTGACGTAAAAGATCAATGACTCATGCTGCACATTCCATAATTAAAACATATAATGAATATGATTCATGCTTCTAATAAACATCAACTTTTAAAGTTGTACTATCATGTACCAGCCTCACGCAGTACCAGCCGACGATCAATTTATAAAAAATAGGCAGGATTATTCGAAAAAAAACCATACGCTCCATGTGTCATGTTAAAGTCAATTCAACTTCATCTCGCCATAAAAACACCTAAACAAATACAAGTCCTCCCACATTTAGTGATGAGGTTATCCACTTTAGGAATTGACAGAAGTGATGGTATCCGCTTAAAAATGAAGGTAACTTAGCTTGCAATAAACTCAATATGTACTTCACGAGTAGACGAGTAAAATGATTAAACTATCAGTTTTAGCTTTTCTATTGCCTGCGATGTCACTCTGTGTGGTTAAGAGGACTTCTGGAACATTTTGGTGACGATGAACGTGGTATTTTTTAGATACTATATGATAATAGTTCTACAATTAAGTTATAAAAGAATTCAGTGAATCAGTGATGCATAGAAGGACTAAACTTAGACGTAAACTCTTTGAATCGTAAAAATTGTCTTACCATTTCTTGAATGCATAGATGAACTCGCATCATTTTTATCAGAATCCAAAAAGGCATCCAGACCATCTTGTTTGTCGGATAGAGGTCCCGCAGAATCATCTTGTTTGTTGGATTCAGGTCCCGCAGAATCATCTTCGGCATCAGACTCATCAAAGTGTTGCGGATAATCTTCTTGGTCGGATGGAGGTCCATCAGAATCATCATGAAAGTGTGGCAGATCATCTTGTTGGTTGAATGGAGGTCCATCAGAATCTTGTTGATTGGGATCATCTTCGGCAGGCACGGAAGGAAGTGAAAAAAATGCATTATCTTCCTTGATGCAGTTGATTTCAAGATGCCGATTCGCCCACATTTCGATGTAGGATTTATATGCCTTCGTTATGTATCTCTTTGTAGTTCCCCCAGATGATTTAGGAACAAGAACGGCCAATCTTTCCACCGGTTTTAGATTTATAATGTCAAGTCGGAGGAAAGCCTTTTCTGGTTCATGATATATAATATAATTAAAGTTGAAGAGTACTACCCGAGAAAAGTAGATTCTCTTATGCAAATATCCTTGATAATCAAGATATGGAACCAACTTTACATCCTGAAATGGGGTATTTAAATAGTAAGGGAAAGAGGGTGATTGGAAGCATGGTTGGGAAACTCGCAACTCCGACTAGAGTAATCGGCTACTCGGGGAGTACTCGGATCGGAATTTATATATATATATACTAGAAACTTAAAAATGTACTAGAAACTTTAACCTTAAACTATGTTTGACCCGAGTTGACCCTGAATTACCCGATTCATCCGAGTTTGACCCGAATTTAACCGAGTTGGACCGTTTGACCGAGTTGCCCAAACTCTCATCGGGGACTCCCCGAGTTGAGAGTAATCGCCAAGTACTCGGCCGAGTCGTCCGAGTTTTACAACACTGTTTGGGGATACTAAACTAGAAGTAGTTTGCAAAAACATACCTCAATCGTCATATGGTCATGGATAAACTCAAATTCTTCCATTTTTGGATTTCCCGTATCCTTACCGGGGTCTACCATGAGTGGGGACCAGTAACGAAAAAGAGGGACTGTTTTCTCTTCAGATGAACCATTCAGACAAATAATATTGGCAATTTTAACTACAAAAAAAAAAAAAAAAAAAAAAAAAAAAAAAAAAAAAAAAAAAAAAACCCTTAAATTGTAAGTCGAAATAATCATAGAAATATTATATAAAATAAGGTAAATCCTAAATTTAAAGAATACCTCAACAATCCACATTGGTCCCTTGACATTCTCTCTCTTTCCCGAGAAAGAAGTATGCAACATAGCAAGGGCAGCAGCACCCCATGCAACATCATTCAACTTTGAAGGAGACAAGTCATCTAAAAATTGTAACCAATATGCCGGATAACAATTTGGTTTATCACAATTTGGAAGAACTTTAGTTCCAATAAGGTACATCAAATACCCTCGTACATATGGTGCAAGGGCATCGTTTGATATACCCTCCGGAACTGCCTCAAAGTTCTCTTTCAACCATTCTTTAGACACCTTCATTGTCATTCCTCCTTCCTCATAAGTGCCAAGCATATCCATGCAAATACGCTTAGTCTCTATATCCTCACATATAATCGGTCGGCTACCGTCAACAGGAAACCCCGAGATAGCAAATATATCTTGTAATCCCAAATACAACTCAATCTGACGATCACGACCGAAAGTGAATGTTCTTGAACTTTTATCATAACAATCTGTAATAAATGACTGAAATGTTGTTTTCTGAGTATAAGGAACCATATCTATAAGTTGATAAAAAAATGACCCTTCCAATAATTTCTTTAGCCTACAATCCACTTTCCATGGATTTCTCAAATCAAAGGCTGTTCCAGTCATCTGCATTAATAAACAACGCCAAAATGTTACAAAACCCCATTCCAAAATATCAAACGCAAAATAACAACGTAAGAACACATTTACCGAAGTCATAGTTTGAATCTGAGCAAACAACAAATCCTGCAAGTCATAAAACATAGATAATGTTTGTTACGTCATAAACAATCTGATAAATTATTGTGCAGAACCGAATCAAAATCACAATGACCACAAATATGACTACTCACAAGATTGAAAATCATCCAAAATACTATTTGTAATGACTACGACACTAAAATGACTTGGACAATCATCCAAAATCCTATTTGTAATGACTACGACACTATTTGTAATGACTACTCACAAGGGTAGAAGTATTTTTAGAGTTAACTACATTTTTGGTCATACACCTCAAATGGATGGGTTTCAACATAACCCTAATCATAAATGGATGGGTTTCACAAACACCTTACTAGCAAAATTATTGATATTTTGGTCTTAGTTTGGGAGCATGGGGTGTGTCCTATGTCTCCTAAATAAATATTTTCACAAACACCTCAAATGCAAACATCTTCACAAACACCTTAAATGCAAACACAAAACAGAAGACTATCTAATTCACAAGACAATGTCATAAATGGATGGGTTTCAAGTTACGGGTTGAAACCTAATCATAAATGGATGGGTTTCAACAAAACCTTAATCATAACCAATCAATCGGTAATGAATTTCTTCTTCACAAACACCTTAAATGCAAACATAAATGGATGGGTTTCAACATAACCCTAATCATAAATGGATGGGTTTCAACATAACCCTAATCATAAACCAATCAATAGATCGAAATAATACCTGAATTCAATTGGTGACACAGACAACTGGTTGTAGGTTCGAAAGGTACCTTAATACAATTGGGGATAAAGATACTATTCTTTTTTGGGCGGTTTCTTTGAATTTTAATTTTTGGGCGGTTTCATCCTACTGAAAAATGTAAATGTTTGGTCAATTAAATTATCTCTTCAAACAATTTCTATTCTTGGCAACCAATGAAAACATTAATTTAAGTAAAAAATGGTTTAACAATTTGATCAAAATGGTACAGAACAGCAACCCAATCACTATTTAGTTACAAAAAAAGGTTGTTTAAGCAGTCAGTTCTAATCATGAATGTGAAGTAATTATAAAAGAGCGAGATTTTACCAAGCTTAGTCATAATATTTCCGAGACCACCTATTTCAACAGGCTAACCGCCGTCTTTATCTATTCCTGGTTTCTGAAATGAAAACAAAGAAAATGAAAAAAAAATAATAAAAAAAAAAATAAATAAATAAAAATAAAAACATCTATAAACACACAAGGTACAAATTAAGTCGAAAACAATTGATCATATGCTATATATCTTGTAAGGATTGCTAGACTTTACGAATATTTGATTTTGAGCTGGTGATATCATTGCAAAGTATTGGAGCAATGTGATGAAACTTGGTAGAAAGAACACTAGACGATCAACTATATATGGTGATGAAACTTAAATGAGACATCAAGATGACACATGGGTAGTTGTGTGATTGTTTAATACTACTCTATTTTGATTCGTTAGCGTGTTCCAGTATGAGGGTAGGGGTACAGTAGAATTCAATTCTTTTTCACCTACTTAGTTATAAACCACACTCATATACATCAACTCTTTACTATGACACAACTTTTACACAGTAACTTTAATTAATCACATCTGATATATGTTTCGTTTGTGGGTTACTTTGCATGTTTCACAACATGTATTTGTTATGTCTAAAGTTTTGGAAACCAAATATACACATTATAACTTTTTGATGTATTAACTTGTCCATATAAATACTTTTGAAATAAAACATCAACAAATCCATAATGAGATAAAAACATAAATAAAACATGTCTACCTTAGAGATGGTGGCAGATGACGTCACTGAAGGATGTATGATGCAGGATGGTGGCGCAAAAGCAACGCAAATGGTCATTGAAGTTGGATATTTCGAGTTCAAATCACACCTCAAGTCGGATTTAGCTCTACCATGTATAAATTAATTGTAACGCTTTAGAAAAGTTTTATTTTGTTGGTATAATGTGTATAAAAAAGAAGACAATCGAAGTTGTGTGATCAATGCCGTGTCTAGGTTTGCGAAGGCTCTGTGCAAAATTTAATTTAATTACGAAAACAAGCCTAATATAATAACAAAAGTTAAATAATGTTTTAAAGAGAGATAATGAGAACTAATCTTTATAAAACCACTCCCACTACCACTTGCATTTTCCGATGCAACATCTTAAATCAAACATTTGTAGTCATTTTTTAGAACACGTGTATATATATATATATATATATATATATATATATATATATATATATATATATATATATATATATATATATATATACACATGTTTGTATAAAATTTGAGGCCCTAGTTATTTGGAGGCCTTGTACGACTGCACACCTCGCACACCCTCGAATACGGCTTTGTGTGTGATATAAAATGAACGATGATAATTAATACGGGGTAACCTAAAAGCTGAAATTTCTTTAATGCATTTGTGTAGTTGAATGGTCATAGAACAGAGCTTAAGTTATGTTGTATAAACTAAATGAAGATATTTAATAGCTCAACCGTAAAGATGAAATGTTCTTTAATGCAATTGTATTGTTGAAACACTTAAATGCATATGGTTGGAGAATTGCCATTCTAATGTTTCAAGTTATATGCTTTTCCATCAGATGCTTTGAATGCCATGTACAAGTGTAAACTTTGTTTGCATTGGTTTGTCATTCCAATGTTTCAAGATCTGCTTTTGCATTTAAAAGCTTTGATTGTCATGTACAAGTGTAAAGTTTGTTTGCATTGGGGTGATTGCAATTCTTGAAACGAATTCTAATCCATTAAAAACTTATAAATTATATCTAAAAAGTGTAAAGTTTGTTTGCATTTAGGAATTTCAAAAAAACTTGCGATCCTAGAACACTCAACAAAAAGCGCAAGTTTTCAAGCAAAATTCTTCGATTCTAACCGTGAAAAACCAATTCTAATCCGTTAAAAACTTATAAATTATATCTAAAAAGTTTTAACAACAATTTTTTTATTTCAATCTAACCATAAGAAATGATCAACCCATTTCTTTAAAAAAAACGAAAGTTTTATTGAGATTGAATCCGAAAGTTTTTAATGAAAGTTGTATAGGCTTATATCATGCTCATTGCTCAACACGTCAAAATATACCCGCATGACTACACCAAATTTTTGCATGTGTAAAAAAAATGTTTTTCGTGAGTAAGGGTGCGTTTATTTTTTTTTCCACACTCAGACATAATAACACATTTGTGTGGACCTCAATTAAAAAAAAAAAAAAAAAAAAAAAAAAAAAAAAAAAAAAAAAAAAAAAAACTACTCTGTAGTGTATAGCTATGGCCTCACTTCTTTTAGCAAACAGATCCTCCAAAAAGAAAAAGAAACGATCCCTAAATGATATCTCTACACATTAATTACATTAAAACATCAAAATATGGTGTAGCATGTACAAGATTGCTTGGATTGTTTACTTTTATGTCTTTTTTGGTTGGATTGTTTTTCTTGGGCGGCATCAAAAACACTTAGGAGTAAAAATCGGTGGTTCGACCTTTGTGGATGAGGATTTTTCTCTTGTATCGGTTCTCTGTAGGGCTGAGCAAATGACCCGAACGGACCGGACCGACCGAAACCGGACCGGAGCGGACCGGACCGACCACATTCGGTCCGGTCCTCGGTCTTGGATTTAGGAAAAAAATACTCAAAATTCTTTTAACCTTTTGTACACCTTTACATATATACTTGCACGCAAAATGAATGGCCAAAATATAAATGGCTCAAGAATGTACTCGCCTTTACTCGAAATCAAATTTTATCATCTTCTACACCCGCAACACCATGATCCGCCAATTCGATATTGTCACAACCCACACCATCTCCGTCATTGGCACATCATCAGGGACGGAGTCAGGGAGTTCCCGCGGGTGCACGTGCACCCTATGGAATTTTTCGATATAGTGTTAATTTTTGAAAAAAAACACCGATTTTTCCTAAAGTCATCTTAAATGCACCCGGTCAATCGAAATGTGTTTCTAGTATTATTGTTCAAATTTTTTGTGCACCCGGTCATATTTAGTCCTGGCTCCATCCCTGCACATCATACTTACACAAACCTCCAGAAGTTCCACAAATGAGCCAAGAAGCGTATAACCAACTCACACTAATTCAAATTCAAAAACAATACCAAAGCTAGTTTAGTTTGTTTTAGTATTTATGCATTTGACGTCTCATAGTTTTCTTTAATGTAATTCGTACTTTTATATTAACGTATTTGAATTTTAGTTGAAAATTATTGATTGATTGATAGGGAATATTTGATTTGATTGATTGACCAAGAGACATTACATTGTACATATATATCCATATACCGAATATTCTAGATTATGGGCTAGAGCCCATTACAATATACACATTACTGGCTAATACTCCCCGCAGTCGGAGCGGGAGGACACCGGACGCTGAGACTAGAGCGAAACTCCTCGAATAGAGCAGATGGCAAACCTTTTGTGAAAATATCCGCATACTGATAGAGAGAAGGCACATGAAGAACCCGAACCTGGCCAGTAGCAACCAAGTCTCTAACAAAATGTATATCTATCTCAATGTGCTTCGTGCGCTGATGCTGAACCGGATTACAAGATAGATAGACAGCACTGACATTATCACAGTATACAAGCGTAGCGGAAGATAATGGAGTGTGTAGCTCACGAAGTAAGTTCCGTAACCAACAAGTCTCAGTAACTGCATTGGCAACACCACGATACTCCGCCTCTGCACTAGAACGAGAAAGCGTCGGCTGACGCTTAGAGGACCAAGAGAGTAAGTTGTTACCAAAAAATACACAATAACCTGAAGTCGATCGTCGTGTTGTGGGGCAACCAGCCCAATCCGCATCAGAATAAGCAACCAAATCTGTAGTAGATGAGGAGAATAACTGTAGACCATAATCCAGAGTACCCTGAACATACCTCAAGATCCTTTTAAGAGCAGAGAAATGAGGCTCCCGAGGATCATGCATATAAAGACAAACCTGTTGAACTGCATAAGATATATCCGGTCTAGTAAATGTAAGATATTGTAGAGAACCCGCAAGACTCCGATATAAAGTCGGATCAGATACTGGGTCACCATCAGCCCCCAGTTTAGACTCAGTATCAACAGGAGTCCGACAAGGGTTACAATTAAGCATATGTGCTCTCTCCAAAACCTCAATAGCGTATTTCTTCTGAGATAGAAACAACCCTGAAGAATCACAAGTAACTGAAATGCCTAGAAAATAGTTGAGTGGACCGAGATCTGTCATAGCAAACTCTTGATGTAAAGAGCCAATAATCTGCTGCAACAAACTCTCAGAAGAAGCGGTGAGAACAATATCATCAACATATAATAACAAGTAAGCCGTATCCGTCCCCTATTTATAAATAAATAAGGATGAGTCACAGCGACTATGAGAAAACCCAACCCGAGTGATATAAGATGCAAACCGCTGAAACCATGCTCTAGGGGCCTGCTTTAGTCCATACAGAGATCGCTGTAATAAACACACATAATCAGGATGCTCAGGATCCCGAAACCCTGGAGGCTGATGCATATAAACAGTCTCAGTTAAGTCACCATGTAAGAACGCATTCTTGACATCAAGCTGATGAATCGGCCAATGTCTAGAAGTAGCTAAACTCAGAACAGTCCGAATAGTGCCCGGTTTAACCACCGGACTAAAAGTCTCATCTACATCAACCCCCTCTAATTGGTTACTACCATTTGCCACAAGACGAGCCTTGTAGCGACTAAGAGTGCCATCAGCCAAATACTTGTGACGATAAAGCCACATAGATCGAATAATGTTGGTGTCCGGGGGTCGAGGCACCAAAATCCAAGTTTTGTTTTTAATAAGGGCAGTGTATTCATCACGCATAGCATTTTTCCAATTTGGATTAGTAAACGCATCACGATAGGTTTTTGGTAATGGTGAGACAGAAGAGACAAGCATATTGAAACGCTGAGTGGGACGATTAGTCCCGACACGATATCGTGTGACCATGGGATGAACAGAGACAGGGTTTGGATTTTGTAGAGGGTCGGGAATGATTGTTGGAGATGTGGCTGGGGTTGGGGTTTCATTTTGTTGGATGGTTGGTGTTTGATGTGGGGTTTCATTTTGTTGGGTCTCGTTGTTTGGTGCAGGTGTTGTAGGTTCAGGTTGGTTAAATGTCGGTTGAGTTGGAATAACTGTAGGAATGATATCTGGTGAGTCATCTAAAACTGTGGATGCAGGGAAAGTCGTGGATTTAGATTAACTATATGGAAAAATAGTTTCATCAAAGGTTACATGGCGAGAAATTATGATTTTGTTGGTTTGTAGGCTAAGACAACGGTATCCACGGTGATTGGAAGCTTGACCCAAATAAATTGAGGGTGTGGCACGAGGTTTGAGGTTATGATTAGGGTATATATGAGGGTAGCATAAACACCCGAACGTGCGTAAAAGGCTATAGTCTGGGTTTTGTCCAAACAGGCGGGTATAGGGAATTTCGTTGTTAATGGCAGTGGAGGGTAAGATATTAATCAAGTGGACAGCCATGTTTAAGGCTTCGACCCAGAATGTTGGTGGGAGGTTGGCTTGAAAAAGTAAAGTCCGAATTTGATTATTAATGGTGCAAATCATCCGCTCGGATTTGCCATTTTGTTGTGATGTTTTCGGGCAGGAAAAGCGAAACTGAATACCGTTATCAGCAAAGAGTTTATGTAGGTTGCGATTGTCAAATTCACCACCATGATCACACTGAAATGACCTGATTTCACACTTAAATTGAGTGTGAACATATTTGCGAAATAATGAAAACTTGGACAAAACATCAGATTTGTTAAGTAAGGGATAAACCCAAATGAAATGTGAATAATGATCCAAAAATAGTACATAATACTTGAAACCCGAGAGACTGGGAATAGGTGAAGTCCATACATCTGAGTGAATAATATCAAAACAAGCATTAACGACAGTATCGGAACTAACAAACGGAAGTTGAACGTGTTTGCCAAGCTGGCAAGCATGACAAAGCACGGGAGGCTTCTCTTTATTACACGAAATAAAATTATTAGAAACAAGACGACGTAGCACTTCGCTTCCTGGATGTCCAAGACGCTAATGCCACGTATGCTGACTAACAAGAAGAGCTTGAGGAATGGGAGACGGGGCCGTGACGGGATAGAGGTAGCCCGAGCTATCACATCGGAGAAGCACCCGACGCGTCATGAAATCCTTAACAGAAAAACCAAAAGAATCAAATTCAACAGTACAGTTATTATCGCGAACGAATTGACGAACATATATTAAATTTTTAACAATATGAGGGGTAATAAGAACATTATTTAGGTGAAGGGGTCGGGAGGGAGTTGGCAAAATGCTATGACCCGTATTGATGACTGGTATAGAATATCCGTCACCAACCGAGACAGACGGATACATGCACGTATTAAAAACATTACTTAGACTATTAACAGAAGCATTGAGATGTAAACTCGCACCTGTATCCATATTCCATCCTCCGGTCGTGGGATCATGAAGTGTCCCGACGTTGAAGGCATGGGGTAAGATAGTTTCTTGTCCCGGAGTGACCGATTGCCCGAAAGCTTGAGATAGAGGGCCCGTTTGAGCATGTGGTGTCGGGTGAACAGTACCAGGTGCAAGGGGGCTGTTGGGTGATGCGTGGGAATCGCACCTTGCTTTACCTCTCGAGGGATCTCGCGAGGCTTACAACCCCCACCAGGCAGTGTACCTGATCGTTGTAGTATAGTATAGTGACAAGTACCGGGGGATTGATCGTTCAGCTTAGAAATAGTGTCGCTAGGATTAGAAAGCCTAATTAATAGTTCTAGAGATGAAAGATGATTATTTTTGTGTTTTTATATTTTATGAAAGCAAGTAAAATCTCGGGTTTTGGAAGAGTGGGCGGAATTAGTTGTTATTCAACTAACCCAAAAACTACTTTATAACTAATTAAACTAATGAAAATGAAATTAAGCTAATATTAAACTAAGGTTGTGAGCAGTATTTGGAGAAATTATGTTTACTTAGACTTCATTACTCCCTAAATATCTTTTACATGTCAATTACTTGTTACACTTGTATGGATGACGGATTGTATTCCTTAATACCATTCGTGGGGTGGCATACATAACTTCCCAACTCTATGAGCTCTTATCTCCTCCTACACCATGACCCAGCACAACTATAGGGATTGTAAACAGTGGCTCATGCATTAAATACAACCAATAAAGACCTAGTACGCCTCGGTTCATGTTTCTTAAGACGTTCAAGCATGTTACCATTTGGAGATCTGCCAGTTTTCTTAAGCCTAACATATAATATCATTCATCCAAGAACAAGAATAGACAAGTAATCAACACATAATCAACATCTAGGTTTCATTAGATCTAAGCAAACACAAAGGAAATCTAGCCTAGCATAGTAGAATTAAGATAAGAACAAAAGATAAACAACCAACACATAGACATATTGATTGAATTAAGAGTATACTTATCTAAATTACAATGCAAGGTATCAAGGGTTTGGAACCCTTGAAAAACCTGTAAAAGAGGCACCAAAATCGTCTTTAGGGTTTCAAAAAAACTTCTTCTTTTTTTAATGAAAAAACTAGAAAACTATATATAGGAAAATCGTCCTGACGGCGTCAAGAGTTAATTCTGACGCCGTCAACCAGCCGCCAAAAACCTCCTCGGACGCCCTAGATCCAATTGTGACGGCCTTGGTGACGCCGTCACCACCTACGGTAAATTAATCTTTGGCCACTTTGACGCCGTCATCTCTTCATCTGACGCCGTCACCAGCTACGGTAAAATATTCATCTTGTCTGACGCCGTCAAGAGTAAACCCTTGACGCCGTCACCTTGTATTTCCAGCTTGGATTTTTGGTACTTTGTCGTTTTCTTCACTTTATGCTCCAAAAACGTCCAAAATAGCCTCTTTTCCATTATTCACTCTCCAAACACCTAAAATCACAAAAGGAACGATTTAGGGCAATATTTGATCAAATAAAGTCGGATTCGGGCTTAAATGACCCCCTAAAAACGGATCATTTTTCGCCTCATCATTGGGCCATATTGGATCGGACCAGTTGGTTGTTGGGCCTGGTGAAGGTAGCCAAGAGCATTGGGTTGGGTAGTTATGGCGTTTGAGCTTAGAATGGTAGTAGGGGTGCTGGGATGAACTGTTGAGTTATGAAAGCCTGGTGGTGGAAGTACGTGGTGGACTGGGCTTGGTTGATGGATATAATAAGGTGGTTGAGTGGGGCTTGGTGAAGGGTGTGTTGTGTGGGCCTGTGTTAAATAAGCCGTAGGTCCATTAGGTGTATTACGAGAATGCATGTTGCCAGGGGAGTTTTGCCCAGTAATGCCAAGCCTTCCCAATAACTTTATAACAATCTCCTCAGTATTACTTTCCTTGGTATCAACAGTACGCATATTTGGTTTTGCATTAGTGTCATGTACAAATTTGCACCCGTTCCGAATCGACATGCCCCTTTTGCAAAGTTAATACACGGTTTCCATGATTTAACTTGTGGGTTAGAGGGATTGCGAGTAATACCTTTGCCGGTCATGAGAACCAAAGGGGATGAAGACGAAGCATCCACAGGAAGAGAAAGGGACTTGGATTTTAACCGCATCTCTTCGGTAATTAGCATGGAGCGAGCCGTCTTGAAATCGGGAAAAGGATCCTTGTGGTGCATTATGCCACAAACTTGATTATACTTTTCATTTAGGCCTTCAAGAGCATAATGTACCAAGTCTTCATCCGAAATGGGAGAGTCGAGGCTTGCTAGAATTGTGGCAATGGATTCGAGTTTCCCAAAGTATGTCTCCATGCTTTGATCTCCGAGTCGAAAGGACCTTAGCTCCGCTTTCAACGCATTTGTGCGTGAATGCTTATTGTCTTTAACAATGGCAGTGAGCATATCCCATGCTTCTTTGGCCGTCTTAGGGCGAGCCACAACTAGGTCCGAGAGCGTGGTAAAGATCTACGAGAGAACGATCTTATCAACCTTGACTTCGTCTTGAGTGAATGCAGGGGTGGAGCTAGATGAAGAATCAGTGTGAATCCCATGTATAAACTTATCTACCTTGTAACTATAACATAGCTGCTCAAAAAAGAATTCCCACGAGCCATAGTTCCAATTGTCAAGGTCAAGTTTGATGGGAACCCTCGTGAGAAGATGGTGGTGAGTTACAGCTGAAAGTTTTTCGGAAAGAGGAATGGTTGGTGTTTGCGTTGATCCAGTCATTGTATGTATTAGTTGGGTATGAGATTAGAAAAAGAAAAAAAAAACAGTTTGTACGTACGTGAGATATAGAGGATGATGTAGGGATTATACTTGTGATCTTAATGCACAGGTAACACAAAAGTAATGAGGATCGTGACCTAGCACAATCACTTTGAGAATAATTATACACAAAAAGAGACTGAGATGTTGGTTGAATATTTTTGTGGCAGTAGAAGTTTTAGGGTTTGTTAGGATCGAGCAGATAAGGCTGCTGATACCATATTGATTGATTGATAGGGAATATTTGATTTGATTGATTGACCAAGAGACATTACATTGTACATATATATCCATATACCGAATATTCTAGATTATGGGCTAGAGCCCATTACAATATACACATTACTAAAAAACATTTAATATATATATATATATATATATATATATATATATATATATATATATATATATATATATATATATATATATATATATATATATAAATAAGAAGGTAAAATGTCAAATAAGATATGTGGTCCTAGTTAACCTATAACATGTAATAGGCTGAAAATGTTTTTTAGTTGTGTGTTATGAAATTATGTTATAGGGAAAAAAAATGGGCGTGTCGGTGATACATGTTACTCTATAACACATTGTCATGCCTTGTGCCTTAATGGTTACGGGCATTGGCGGAGCTATGTGAGGACCAGGGAGGGTCCCAACCCCCTAAGTCCAAGCCCGTTAGTGTATTTATTTACGATTTTATGTGTATTTCCGGAAAAAATATTATTTCGGCCATTCCATTTAATGTATTTTCCAGGAAAAAAAAATTGTTTCGGCCTTCCCATGAAAAATTTTCTAGCTCTGCCACCGATTACGGGGTTTGAACAAAATGAGCCTTAATATTTGACCATTCATGCTTTGGAGATGTTTTATTTCTTGAACTTCTTAATTGAAGATTGAAAATACAATTTAAGAATTTCAAATAATAGAGAATTGGAGATTGTTAAAATTTATAAATTGCATATCAATTCTTTGAAATTTCGCATCTAGACACCTCATGTTGATAGTGTCCAATTTGGTTTTACTCATTTTGATGTTGTGTCCTGTGAGACATCATTCACACACGTGTGCATATACTCTTAATTGAATGAACTTATCCTTGTTGATAATTCAAATACGAAACAATCAAACAAATGAACGTGGAAGTTTTATTTAAATGATCAAACCAAATACAAAACAAATTCAAAGGTACCAAACCCAAAAACTAATTCAAAAGGTACAAATAATTCTAATGACAATAGGCAAAACAAACCGTCATAAAGAGTTACCAAATTCTAAACAAACTTGTAGAACAAGTCACAAAATAAATTTACTAAAAACCCCTTAGAGTTTAAGTCATATTCTAACAATCTCCACCATGACTTAAACTCCTTCACCTGCTTCGAAGTTCCAAATTCCGAATGCCAAATTTCAAATTCCAAAATCCAAAATCCAAAATCCAAAATCCAAATGCTAGAGATGCTAGCCAAATTCAAAACGAACGATCGATTCCCAAAAACGATCCAAAACAAACCGAACAAATACAAACGCCGATAATCGTCAAAACGAACAATCAAATGTTAACCGACAAATTCAAACTCAGTTAACAAAACAAAACCAAATCGGCTCAAACGATGTTCAACAAAGACAATCAAATTCGGGCAACCAACTTCAAAAGCCCGAAGAACGAAGATCCAAAATTTTCAAACTAACACATTCCAAACGATCGAACAAATTCCAAACAACTTAAACCAAGTCTTCAAACACCAAATCGATCTTCAAATTCCAAATATCAAATTCAAAATCCAAAGGTCCACTTATATGATAAGAATTACGACCCAAATATCAAATTCAAATTCTAATGACCCACTTATCGATAAGTATTACGGTCCATCTTCAAACTTATTATCCAAGTATCAAACCAATTCAAGCTAACAAATAACTTGACGAATGGGATCCAATTCAAACGCCCCAAATATGATACTTGACAATAATTCTTTTTTTTTCGAACGGCAATTTATAGAAAGCAACTAGCAAGGCTAGAAAAAGATTACAATATGTTCATACAAGAAGTAACTGGATCGTAAATCCAGTCAATCCAATTCGGATGAGAATTCCTACTTCTATTTGAGATCCAAGAGTGGGATAAAACCTTTACTTGCTCGCCGAGGGTGTCCTTCCTAGGGGGCTTTGGATCGAAGCAAACACGGTTTCGATATCTCCAAAGGACCCAAGTAGCTGTTTGAATAACATTATCAAAACAGAGCTTAGTGGCTTTGCTGAGATTCAAAGAGTTGGCCCAGGATAGTAAGTTGGGAAGATCATTTGGATAAGACGTCAGACCCCACCAACCCGAGATGAACTTCCAAAGGTCAGAAGAAATCGGGCAGTCAACGAAGAGGTGTTGAGAAGTTTCAATGTCACCGTCACACAAGGGGCATCTCACTGAGCTTAGATCGATCCCACGCAAATCAATGTGGTAGCGAGTAGGAAGTCGGTCCATCCTAAGTCTCCAAGAGTGGATGTTAACCTTAATAGGGAGAGTCTTATTCCAACTTACCTTGCCACTCGAGAAAGGCAAGATAACTAATTCAATACACTTGGTCATTGAGCGAACAGAAAAGGTGTTAGATGCATCCAAAGTATAATGCCAAGAGTCTGGAGAGTCGACAAGTGAAACATCACGTAGTAGCAGCATCATGTCATCAAGCTGTGACTTTTCAACCCCATCTCTAATGTTTCTACGCCAAGTCCACTTAGGAGATAAAAGCCCAATAGAGAAAGTGCACTTATCTATAATTTTGCAATCCTTGTGAACTTCCGGTGAGAAAAGTCTAGGAAAAAGACTTTTAAAATTTGATTCACCAATCCATATATCCTCCCAGAACCTAAAAGTTGACCCATTGCCCACTTTTCTTTTGAAAATTGATTGGAGACACAAGTTAGCATGAGAAAGAGGTTTGTTTAGCTCGATGATTTTTTTCCACGGACTCAAGGGCATGCGCGGCATAGGAGAGTCAATTGTACCAAACCCCCCTCCATTAGACCCGTGAATAGATGTGATTACACTTTTCCAGAGAGAGTTAGGTTCCGAGTGAAAACGCCAAACCCATTTAACCAGCATAGCTAAGTTAGCCGCGTGAAGACTACCAATTCCAAGCCCTCCGCAATTAGTCGAAGAGCAAACTTTATCCCAAGAAACCCAAGCCATTTTATTTGAGTCAAGTGTGCCACCCCAAAAGAAGTTACGCCTAAGCTTTTCAAGATAGTTGATGACACACTTAGGAGCCATGAAAATAGAGAAGAAGTAAGTTCCAAGAGCACCAAGTACCGATTTCAGGAGGGTAAGTCTACCACCATATGAAAGTGTTCTTGCTTTCCAAGAGGTAAGTCTTTTGTGGAATTTATCAATAATGAGTTTCCAGCTACAAGCTTTGTTCATATTGGCACCAATCGGAAGACCAAGATAAGAACATGGGAGAGTAGATGGCTCGCAATTAAGGAACGAAGCGAAGTTATGGGATTCTGAAGCAGAAACGCCAATACCAAAAAACTTGCTTTTGGAAAAGTTTACTTTCAATCCGGAAGCCATGTTAAAACATCTCAATAAACGACAAAGGTTTTTAGCGTTGTCTCGAGACCACTTACCCATTATCAGAGAATCATCCGCAAATTGAAGATGAGAAATTTCAACTTTGTTTGAGCCTACTTTCACTCCTTCAAAGATCAGCTTTGATTTGGCTTCTTCTAAAGCAACATGTAGTGCTTCCATCGCGATTATGAAGAGAAGTGGTGAAAGTGGGTCTCCTTGGCGAAGACCTTTTTGAATCTTGAATTCCTTAGTGGGACACCCGTTAACAATGACCGAACCAAATGCCGATTTTAGGCACCCCCTAATCCACATTCTCCATCTATCACTAAAACCCATCTGTTTCATTGTGTTGTCAAGGAATTTCCAATCAAGCGTGTCAAACGCCTTTTCAAAGTCAACTTTAAGTAGAAAAAAGCGTTCTTTTTTCCTTAAAGCCCAAGATAAAATCTCATTCACCATAAGTGGGCCATCGGTTATTTGTCTACCTTTCAAGTAAGCGGTTTGAACATCGCTTATAACCGAGTGAACAACTTTTTGGAGCCTATTAGCAAGGACTTTGGCGATCAATTTATATTGGCAACCAATAAGACTAATGGGTCTATAGTCTTTTATGTTGAGAGGATCTTGAAGTTTTGGAACTAAGGCAATAAAAGAAGGGTTGCAACCTCTCGGAATATAGCCATCAGTTTCAAATCTCTTGACCATGTCAATAAAATCCTTGCCAAGTATATCCCAATAATTCTAATGATCTACTTATGTAATAATTCAGGTGCATCTCAGTCTTACTAAGGTTAACTGTGTTTACAAGCTTCAATATAATTTGAATACATGTTCTTCATAATGATGTGTAGTGATATACTTTTTATATTCACATGTCCAAAAACCATATTACACAAAAACTGCATGGAGACATTGGATTTTGAACAATCAGTCTGTTGCAACTCCTGAGCGATCGTGTGTTTACTCCATACATACATGATATAAACGAATACAAATATAATGCTAGATAATTTCCAGTCTATTCCATATCCAGTGTTCCCTGGGGGAGCAATTCTTGGATATGGGAAGAACTTCGGTGTGCACGGAATTATCGCCCAGTTAAGTACTGTTGGTTTATTTCAGATGGTGGTGGTGGTGTTGTCTTGTTGAAAGTGAAACTTGTTGTTAGTTGCTCATTAATCTAAAAAGTTCGACGGATACTGATATATGTGGTATTTTCTTTAGAAACTTGGATATGATGAAACATGTGATGAAACTTCACTCGCCTATTATCACTTTGGTAGCTATTTATTCAAGGGAAGAGTCCCATATACCCTTAAGCACGGGAAACCAGATCGTGAGGCAACGAATGTAACTAGTGCTTGCCCTTTGTTCTAGTTTCAAGTAAAAATTTCACATCAACATGTATTACATTATGTGAATGTATATATTGCTAGTGCATATATGGCCCAAAACATTGAAAAAAACCTAGGGGGTGTTTAGATGTGATTATCAACTGTATAAAATATCTATACTGACGTCAATTCAATGATCAAATGGTCAGCTGCAAAATACTAACTCAAACGCCCTGGCGAAAGCTTAATACATCCCAAATCTTTGACTACATCTTTATGTACGCAGGAAGCAAGTGTAAGCAACCAAATTGAATACCCAAAGCCAGATGGGATTGTTAGTGTTGATATACCGACCTCCCTGTACAGGTATTAATCGCACTGTAGGGTATATTGTTCAGCTAAATTATACTTTGAAATATCTATCAATGTTCCTTAGCAGCAAAGGTTGGCCTAAAAAAGAAATGATTGCATATTTTGTATTTGACTGTAATAAGCTTATTGTTTTAATTACTGCATTGTTTTTCCGAAGTACCATTTCTTTAAAACATGGTTTCGTTATTATTTCCGAAGTCCTAATTAGAACTTTGGTAACATGAAAACCAACAAATCTTAAATATTTCACCAAGTTACGTATTTATGTTTCCTGCAATAATTTGTCTTGTTTTGTTGGATAGGAGCAACACAAATCACGATCGTGATCAACCAGCCCACCTTCGCTTGAGGGACCCACAAATTCCCGAACTTGTAAATTTGCCTCAATATGGTCAGCCGAAGCTGCAGATTATGAACAACCATTGGTACACCATTTGTGAGGTTTTGAGTGATATGATGTATATGAAGTTATGAACTTAGCTTGAAGATTACTGGTTTGTCTAAGTTCATTCTCGCTCGGTGCCTGAACCTTCCAAAACAAAACATTGAGTGGACGGTACCTGAAGGTGGTGGCGGGCCTGGTTACTCAATAATGTAAACCAGTTCTAGTCGATAAAAGTGGAAGGTTCATTATGAGGATAATGAAGATAGCATAACAAATGGGATTTTCATATACATCTGATCCTAGGAACTATTAGTACCAGTTAGACCAAAGATTCTGTTAAGATAGATTATGAACAACGTGTTGGACAAATTATGTGTAGCATGGTCAAATAAATAGTTCAAGTTAATATAAAACATCAAAAACCTCTTTTAATGATACACTTAGATTATCACTGTAACCCCGTTTAACACATTTACTATATATTAACTGCTATAAAACAATATAACACCCAAAAGTCAAATATGTACTCATTTGGGGAGGTACTATCAAATACATGCTCTGTTGATGAACCTAAGTCGATACCTACACAATGCCGTCCAATTTGGTAATAAGTTTTTTAACCACGATTTTGGTGCTGTTGCTGAGGGAATTGGTGGCGTTGTTGCTGTTGATAAGGAAATTGTAGAAATGGATGTGGATGAGTTTGCTGGTTTCGGGGCTGAATCTGCTGAGCCGTTAACATTGTTTGGTTGTTGGGATGAAACTTGTGGTTTAGCCCAAATGATGGACGGAATTCAACCATTGGTACACCATTTGTGAGGTTTTGACCTGTAACTACTTTTAGATGTTGTATCTCCTTCCTTAGTGCTTCATTTAAAGCTATGTGCAACACACAAAATAGAGATGGTATCAGTTCAGTGAGTTCACAAGAGCCGAAAATTATTACCAGGAACTTGAGAATGGCTGGATTCAGGTTATGTTTTTATCTTGACTGGTCAAACCGGTGAATTTTTATTGCTAATATGGAAATGGGTCAGACGAGTCGAAAGTAGCCAAAAAGTGTATTTTTAAGCCATTAATCTTCTTAAATTATATTGATAAATTTTTTATCCCAGCCCACTTTGACCCGTCACCTAGCCAACGTGAGCCATTTTGACCCGTTACCAAAACAAAACTTGTGTGTATCCCTACATTCATGGACCACTCAGAAACAAAGGAGATTTAAGCATCCCTTTTATGAAATCCTTCCCTGTTTTAAGCATCACTTTTGGTACAATGATACATTTAGAGATCAAAACCCGATTCAACATACACGCACTCGATAACCCGTAACAAGAAGATGCATGAATCCTCATTTTACCGTTACATAAAACCAAATTATGGTTAAAACACTTTTAAATAAATATGAATTAAAAAAAACCTCTAATTTCTCTACCGTCTTGCTGATCCTTATGTCTGATCGCGAGGGCTTGAAGTATGTCTAATTAAAACACATGCTCTAGCTATGTTGGGATCCTTCTCTGCCAACATTACAAACTCTGGGGTAATTGGTATTGAAAATTCAATTATAGGGTAAGGTGGTTCAGCCCGTTCAGCGCAACGGGACATTTTCTTCCAAGAGCGTATGCAATTACCCTCTCCCGTTGTCAGATCACGGTCTTCTAACTCGGGTATCAACAAGAACGTAGCAAAATTAAATTTCAACACGGGGAATCTGACCGCTTCTATACACAAAACACAAATGGTATAGATAGCTAAAGACACAACATTGTGCCAATCTAAATTATTATCTTCTGTCGGCTCGCCGTCAAGTCTTTCACAAAGTAAATTCACCGAGCGTTCAAACGCTCGATACCCACCCTTGAAGTTGCCATACGCTTCATTTATAGAACAATTGCCCCCTTTAATCTTGTCACCCAGTCTCCATGGGTTATTCCAACGGTTATCAGTATGCACCGCCATGCCATACAAGTCATTGCGTTGAAAACATACGAAAAGATTGTGCGTTTTGGTTGTGTTCTGAAACCTAACCGGAACATCATCTCTATCGCGATTATTGAACTTTAGCGCTAGGGAATCAACGTAATGTTCATAATATTTCCGAGACCACCTATTTCAACCGGATAACCGCCGTCTTTATCTATGCCTGGTTTCTGAAATGAAAACAAAAAGAAAACATCTGTAAACACACAAGGTACAAACTAAGTCAAAAACAATTCATCATATGCTATATATCTTTTAAGGATTGCTAGACTTTACGAATACGTGACTTTCAGCTGGTGATATCATTGCAAAGTATTGGAGCAATGTGATGAAACTTGGTAGAAAGAACACTAGACGATCAACTATATATGGACATATGGTCATGAAACTTAAATGAGACATCAAGATGACAGGTGGGTAGTTGTGTGATTGTTTAATACTACTCTATTTTGATTCGTTAGCGTGTTCCAGTATGAGGGTAGGGGTACTGTAGAATTCAATTCTTTTTCACCTACTTAGACCACACTCATATACATCAACTCTTTACTATGACACAACTTTTACACAGTAACTTTAATTAATCACATCTGATATATGTTTCGTTTGTGGGTTACTTTTCATGTTTCACAACATGTATTTGTTATGTCTAAAGTTTTGGAAACCAAATATACACATTATAACTTTTTGATGTATTAACTTGTCCATATAAATACTTTTGAAATAAAACATCAACAAATCCATAATGAGATAAAAACATAAATAAAACATGTCTACCTTAGAGATGGTGGCAGATGACGCCACTGAAGGATGTATGATGCGGGATGGTGGCGCAAAAGCAACGCAAATGGTCATTGAAGTTGGATATTTCGAGTTCAAATCACACCTCAAGTCGGATTTAGCTCTACCAAGTATAAATTAATCGTAACGCTTTAGAAAAGTTTGAGTCTTTTGTTGGTATAATGTGTAGAAAAAAGAAAACAATCGAAGTTGTGTGATCAGTGCCACCGTCTCTAGGTTTGCAAAGACTGTTCAAAAATTAATTTAATTACGAAAACGAGCCTAGTATAATAACAAAAGTTAAATAATATTTTAAAGAGATATAATACGAACTAATCATTATAAAACCACTCCCACTGCCACTACCACTTGCATTTTTCAATTCGATGCAACATCTTAAATCAAACATTTGTAGTCATTTTTTAGAACACGCATGGATATATATAAATGTTAGTATAAAATTTGAGGCCCTAGTTATTTGGAGGCATTGTACGACTGCACACCTCGCACACCCTCGAATACGGCTTTATGTGTGATATAAAATGAACGATGATAATTAACATGAGGTAACCTAAAAGCTGAAATTTCTTTAATGCATTTGTGTAGTTGAATGGTCATAGAACAGAGCTGAAGTTATGTTGTATAAACTAAATGACGATATTTAATAGCTCAACCGTAAAGATGAAATGTTCTTTAATGCAATTATATTGTTGAAACACTTAAATGCATATGGTTGGAGAATTGCCATTCCAATGTTTCAAGATATGCTTTTTCATCAGAAGCTTTGAATGCCATGTACAAGGGTAAAGTTTGTTTGCATTGGTTTGTCATTTCAATGTTTCAAGATCGGCTTTTGCATTCAGATGCTTTGTTTGCATTAGGGTGATTGCAATTCTTGAAACCAATTCTAATCCATTAAAAACTTTTAAATTATATCTAAAAAGTTTTAACAACAAATTTGTTTTTGCAATCTAACCATAAGAAATGATCAACCCAGTTTTTAATTTAAAAAAAAAAAAAAAAAAAAAAAAAAAATCGAAAGTTTTTAGTGAGATTGAATCCGAAAGTTTTTAAGCAAAAAAATTGGATTAAAAAAAGTAAACTGCGTACAATTGTGGCACACAAGCTTATAGCTCTAATACATGAACACTAAAAGTGATACTATTCATACACAAATTTAGAAATAATCCACAAAAAACTAGTCTTCAATGAAAGTCGAGACATATTTGGGAGTCAAACATATTTATCAGATGAATATCACATACTCTATTTTACATGTACAACATGATTATTTGCAGCATTACTCCAATATAATTAGACATAAATTTGGTATTTATAAATGTTAACTTTTAAAATTATCCACTTAACAACACCCCTTTTTCCAGAGTCATATTTCAGTGATAACACGATTAATAACCAAACTTTGTCCCAAACAGATGATAAACCCCAAATAAGTTATTCTTGTTACGGATACATAAACACACCGCCTAAACACCAACACATACATAACACCAGTCATATCTTGATCATATGATGAAATCTCAAATCCTCTATACATAAACCCTAACTTAAATTACCAATTCAACTAAGATTAAGGGTCACTAACTCGAATGCATGATTTGTAACACTAATCTTCTTAGTTTGATCATTGGAATTTCTCTTGTTCTTGCATCCTCTTGTAAACTCACACACACAAACACCAAATATAACTAGAAGCTTATGGAATAAAATTCTAGGATATAAAACTAGTTAATTATGTAAGTTTGGACAATTGATAATAATGGCCCTCTAGTCCTATTCTTCTGATATGACCAGATATTCCACTTCTTGATTTGGAGACAGGCTTTCCCGTATTTGATCCCATGTGTCATCTGGCAGCTCATTTTCAAACTGTATCACAAGTAATTCGATTGCTGGGATGATTTGGTTTTCATGCCAGGCAATGACCTCCGGGGCAATGTCATGTCGAAACTACGCCACAAAAAACCAATTGATTGATTAAGATTATTTTCAAACAAAGATTGCTTATCGATCTACATACTAATACAATCATGAGCACCAGATGTCATTGCACAAATATAAAATATGTTAACTCATGCTTTGTCTCCTGTAGATGTCATCGAAAAGGTCACAAACCTTAGTGAAAAATTGTTTTGATTTATGGTAAACAAAAACCCAAGAATGATGTGTGTAAGCCCTAACAATCAAATGATGGCTCAGGACGAGGCCGTGCTTGTGATGTTTCGGTTTGGAACGTTTTTTTTATTAGAAACGCTAATGTCACATCAATAGTACAACTATAAGGTATGTGAGCAAACAAATTCACCTACATGTGCGACATCAGTTGCATAAAAATAATTATAAGGTTATATCGCATAACATAACCAAACTTGCATTGACCTAAAATAACATATACCCAAAATATTTCATTACCTTTAACACCTTAGATATTGGTGCAAGTGCAACAATAGCAGCAAAACGTTTCTTCCCTTCGGGTGAAGCCAAATAGTCCTTAAACATAGGCGAGGAAACAGAATACTTATCCAATTTAAACGCCAACCTATTCAAAAACTTCTGTACAACGCTATAATTTCCCGAACATCATCAGTCTCATTCTCCGCCCAATGTGAAGCAGCTTCAGTCTCAATATCCGACATCAAAATCCTAAACAACTTATCAATCAAAAGCACACGATAACCACTATGCCTCCCATTCCCTAGTGTACCTTCCCCTAATGTAATCACAAAATCAACCGCCAAATGCCTCGTTTCTTTCTCCCCAAACTCTCCGACTGAGCAATCTCAATCGCACTGTTAACAAACCCTACTAACTGCCTCCAATAAAAATACTTCTTAAAATGCCTTAATAGTTTCGTGTCATGAGTCTGATGTGCCCACTCAATCAACGCCTTTTGCGTCGTCACCCTTTTTTTACGAAATATTATACAAAACCCGGAACACAGTTTTTTTGACCATGTAACTTTAGAAAAAATCGCCCGATTCCATCCCTGGTTGTCACCTCTCGCCCCCCATTCAACTCCTTAGTCAACACCAACGTCAGCGGTCCTAATATAAACATAACAGCCTCCTTTGACAGATCATTATCACCCGAAAGCCCACCGTTCAACAACAGAAGAAAAAAGTTCCGGCCAACCAGTTTCAATGCACAACGCATTGAAAAATGTCGTAATCGTATGACACAAACTTTTCATTACAATTCTGTTACATTCTTTTTTAGACCATGTAAATTTAGAAAAAATCGCCCGATTCCATCCCTGATTGTCACCTCTCGCCCCCCATTCAACCCCTTAGTCAGCACCAACGTCAGCGGTCCTAATATAAACATAGCAGCCTCATTTAACAGATCATTATCACCTGAAGCCCACCGTTCAAAAACAGAAGAAAAAAGTTCCGGCCAACCAATTTCAATGCACAACGCATTGAAAAATGTCGTAATCGTATGACATAAAATTTCATTACAATTCTGTTACATTCTTTTAGACCATGTAAATTTAGAAAAAATCGCCCGATTCCATCCCTGGTTGTCACCTCTCACCCCCTATTCAACCCCTTAGTCAGCACCAACGTCAGCGGTCCTAATATAAACATAGCAGCCTCCTTTAACAGATCATTATCACCCGAAGCCCACCGTTCAACAGAAGAAAAAAGTTTCGGCCAACCAGTTTCAATGCACAACGCATTGAAAAATGTTGCAATCGTACGACACAAACTTTTCATTACAATTTTGTTACGTTCTTTTTCAACACATCTTAATGACTTAAGTTGAACCAAGTATACAGTTAATACAGCTAATGGCTCTTCAAACAGCTCCCCTAACTGAATTGCCGCACATATCTGAACATCAGTTGACCCTTCTAATGAGTTAGCTAGTTTTAGAACTCGTATATTAGGATCTGGCAGTGTCAGTTCAATCAGTTTGTTCAGTATTTTATCCCAGTTAGATGGTTTACACTGAGAACTGAAATTTAACACAACCTGAAACAGAAACAGCATATGCCTGCACATCAGCAAAAAAAAACAACCATCACGTTTTGAAACTGGGTTTAAGGGAGCTTGTTAACAGACTTGATGCTACTACTTAAACTAGGGTTGCTATAGGGTGTGACAAAAGGGTGGCTTGTAGAAACCATTCTTAAGACATTAGGCAAGAAATAACTGTAAGATAAAGAAACATCATGCAACGCGTATAAAAACTAATCTTGGAAAATGCATTGCTACAGGGGAGAACGATAAGGTGACGTAAAAGATCAATGACACATGCTGCCCATTCCAAAACTAAAATATATAATGAATATGATTCATGCATCTAATAAACATCAACTTTTTAAGGTTGTACTATCATGTAGAAGGTACATAGGCCATTACCACATGCGTGAATCACTTGAAGCATTTCAATCCTTTAATGTGTTTTAAAATAAGTGAGGTGAAGATATAAATTCAAGTGTTAAAATTCTGGTAATTTTAGCCAAAAAAAATCTTCCACAATGCACTCTGTCTGAAGCTAAGCCGCATGCAGTATCAGCTGACGATCAATTTATTAAAAAGAATATATATATATGCAGGATTTATTCAAAAAAAATACCATACACTCCATGTGTCATGTTAAAGTCAATTCAACTTCATCTCGCCATAAAAACACCTAAACTAATACAATCCCTCCCTCATTTAGTGATGAGGTTATCCACTTTAGGAATTGACATGAGTGAATGTACTCCACGAGTAGACGAGTAGTAACTAATCATCTTCACCACAAACATGAACCCAAATTAATTTCTCACTAGCTACTAACCTGAACTCGAAAGCTAATGAATCACAAGTAAGCTGATTCAATATTTAACTACATAATAAATCATCATATTCATTACTATTTTCCTATTAACATCCAAAAAAAACGCATAAAAATTAATAGATAAATTCGATTAAATTTAAAAACAAAACGATGTCTAACCTGTGCTTATGAAAGTAGTCTAGTCCACGGGAAAAGAAGAGCTGGAAGAACCCTAGGTTATGTTGTTTGAGATCGGTATATGTTGACTGATTTTGATGGAAGGGAAAAGTAGTAGAGGGATAGTTGAAGAGGAAGAGTGGAATAGGATGGTGTTTTTATAGACATTCTCTAACTACATTCGACGGTCGAGATCAAACCGATCAAAACTTTATAACCACATGTATATTTCTGTTACAAAAAGTACAACAATCTCTTATTAATGCAAGTTAAGTTGGTGGGAGCATTGATAGTGTGATCAGTACATACACTTAATATTGGATCAGAAGCTAGCGTGGTGAGAAATTAATGTTCATGCATGATGCATGATGCAGAATACAGGTCTTGGTGTACGTAGAATTTGATGTACATACATACAATGAATAAAAACAAGTGCTTAACTAAAATATTGGGTGATACTATTTCGGAGCTTGCGGCTGATAACGGTTGGCCGGAACTTATGACTTTTATGCACCTTTAAATCAGGTGGTTCAGCTCGTTCAATAAGTTTTGTAACTAAGATGCTTGGATAGTTTATTTTGTATAAGTTGAATAGTGATTTGGATTGGCTTGTGAGTGTTTTTCGTTTGATGACGTCATTAGTCGTGAGATTAGTGTCTCGAAAGGTTTAGGGTCTTCGTATGTTTGATCTAAAAGAGGCTGATGATAAGTCATTAATAATGGGCCTCACTGGTTTTCCTAATTAAGATGTTGCATCAATTGTTATTAGTTAAAAGTAAGCAAAAGCCAATAAAAATGATTTTACAATGGCCTTTTTTTCAACATTTGTAGCAAAATAGATGAATTAATTATCCATCTCATGACATAAATATGCAACTCTTTAAACTAGTTTAATGTGTGAGAAACAAAAATACGAAGTTATAGCATAAAGAATGAGACGTGCTTGTTACAATTCCGAGACCATCTATTTCAACAATGAAAGAAAGTCTGTTTGCTTGTGTGTCGTAGAATAAAAGAATAAACAAATATGGGTTTGAAAATGTGCATAGGTATGAGTTATGTTGGGGGTTTTGTTTAAGTATATTTCTTGAACAAATATTGATAATTGTGTGACAAACACTTGGGGTTGACATACTAGTGGCAATGGTTCTACGGTGGAAGATAGTGAATGATAAATTGTGTTGATTGTATTTGGAGGCTAGTTCGAGTGCAACTCGCTAAAGATATTTACAGGCTAGTTCGAGCTAGTGCGATAGTTCTATGCCTTTGTTCTCTTCCATTGATGATGGGAGAGATTGGTTGAGTTCGTGGTCCGCATCTACCGAGAAGCTTCATCGTCTATACATCATTTTTACGACTTCTTTTTTGTTGATTTGGCGTTATCGTAATTATGTCATGTTTAACTCTCAGTCTATGAGGAAATGTGACATTTTTTATAATATTCGTTTGTTTTCTTTTTCTTGGCTCAAGTTTAGAGGCCATAAGATTTGTAATTGGACTAATTGGTTAAAGTCCCCCCTTTTGTAATGCTAGCTCCTTGCTAGTCTTCTCATATTAATAAAATTGCTGTTCCAAAAAAAAAAAAAAAAAAAAAAAAAAAAAAAAAAGTCATGTTGATTTATTTATTTATTATTATTATTATTTTTTGAAAATAGGTATTGAGGAAGTATGTATTAATAAGAATCAAGTGTCTAGGTGACTAGCATTTAATTTCGTCAAATGATAAATAAATGAGGATTGATGTACGAATGTTACTTTTAGGTGAGAAAGCATATTACACACAAAAATACACCATTGGTTACTGTCAAAGTTTGGATAGCATTAATTTCAAACCAAAATTATGAACCATCCTAATCACACTTTTTATGTTACATAAATCAACATCTCACATTTATTTTCAGTAAAAGTAAGCTTACACAGACTATTGAAATGTCAAATAAATGCTCTCTTCTAAACTATTGGTAGTTGTTCAAATTTACAACAAATAGACATGGGTATGTAAGAAAGTAAAAACATGTAGATAAATCAGCAAATAGACATGGCTTGAAAAAACAAAGCTTGCTTCTTGGTTCAGGACATATGTACAATTTTGTTGATTTAAGACATATATGTTGTAGATATTGTCATCCTATAAGGTTACTTATTTGACCGATCATAATCCTACTTTATCGGCATTAATTAATATGCATGTATGAGTTGCTCAATACATGTAATATCGGCTACACATTCATTTTAGTGTGGGGTTTGAAGAAGTCGTCAATTGTATTTCATAAAAGCAATTGGTGATAGAGCTGCTATGTGAGGTGACTTTAAATAAGAAGATGAATTGGAAAAAATAAGACGTGAACCAGGCTTCTTAGTTTTCGACTTCAATGAGTGGCGCCGTGGCGGAACAAGGAAATTTGATCACAGGGGCATCGAGGAATAAAGGATGTACATGTCAATAACTGATCAATGCATAAAAAAACTTTAACGTTTTTGGTAAAGCGAACAGAAAGTACGTGGTCGGACGCATGCATGCGTAGATTAAAATGTAGAACGCAAGTTTTCTACGGTATTCAACACATGTTAAGTTTAAGTTAGTCATACCATATGCGTAACATTTTCACCATGCATGACAAGTGATTTTAGTAATGGTTTTTAATTAGAAAAATTAAGACTTGTCATGTTCATTTTCCTTTTAAAGATACTAGTATTTTTGTTGGGTTAAATCCATTAAATAAAATCCTATTTTCACAATTTCCTTTTAAAGATAAGAAGTAACCATAACTACACATTTCAGATGCACCTACAAAAGTAGATGCATTTTGCTTCAAATTTTCCCTCCTAATTTGAAATGTGTGGCTAGAATTACTTCTTACCCTTCTTATTTTAATAATTCTTCTTACTTGATCTTTTCCATATATATATATATATATATATATATATATATATATATATATATATATATATATATATATATATACACATATATACAATCTAGTAGTATATACGCAAATATATGGTAAAATTTGCTTATTTGTCATTTTTATTTTACTTTTAAGCTTATGTGTAATATGTAAGGCTGAGCAAAATTAATCGACAACCGAACCAATCAACTTTCGGCTCGGTTCTATGTTTTATTGTTTTTCGGTTCGGGTCGGGTCATATCTAAAACCCGAGAAAACTGAGTCACCTGAATATTTAATAACAACTTGCTATTTAATATTTAATATGAACTTGCTATATCTTGGCCTCACCTTCTCAATCCACATCTACTTATCTATATACTACATATAATGGACGTATCTCATTTCTTGAAAAATTCAAAAATATTGAAAACTTTAATCTAATTAAGAAAATAATTGTCTAATTTACCCTTTATTAATAGATATAAGATCATTTAAGGACAAAACTTTTTTTATATATCAAGAGACTAATCTTCACACTCCATCTTTATTTGATCTAATAGATGAGATTAATCCCAACAATTAAAAAAACTCACTTTCATCATTTTTTTTCTTCAAATATTAATATCTTTCAAACCGTTAATCGTTAAGCGAAAAAAATATACCTTTACGACGAGAATTTAATTGTCTTTTTATAGATAGGTTTTTGATATATTTTCTGACAATTTTTTTTTTCTTCGTTTTTTTCATATGTGATTTTTTTGGCCACGAAAAAAAAACGTGAAAAAATGATTTTTTTTGTCGAAAGTATATCAAAGTGCCCGTCAATAGAAAGATAATTAAATGCTCGTCGCGATAGTGTAATTATTTTCGCTTAACGATTAACGATTTAAGAGATATTTAAATTATAAAAAATTGGTGAAATATTAAATATTTGGAATATCAACAATTGATTTCCTTTTAGATAGATGGTGGTATGAGTCCCTTGATATGTGAGGAATGTTTGATTTTTAATATAACTCTACTCTTATTAATATCCCTTGGACTTTTAAAATGACAATCTATAATTTCCTAAAACTTACCCACATATGAAAACCAAGATTGATTCATATACGATCAGCGCAGTGCAATTAATTTTGTATGAACTATATACGGTGAGGTTATTCTAAAAAGACGATGATACAGTAACTTTATAAATGTGATGCAATATCTTTATATTTATTATAACGGTGATGCATCCCATGAGACTTTTTAGCCTTTTTAGAATAAGAACCTTTTTATTTTAACCCATTTCTATATAATACATATAAGTAATATCACATGTGATAAAGCTATATAATGTGACACTAATTCTGTTATTCTATATATGATTAATATCACATGTGATAAAGCAATATAATGTAACATTAAAATTGGTATTCTACATATAAAACGTATAAAACGTACAAAAATAAATGAAAACGTATGAAAATGGACGGAAACGTATGAAACGTAGGAAAATGGCTGAAAACGTATGAAAATGGATAAAAATGGACGAGAGAACGCATAAAAACATATGAAAACGGACAAAAACGTATGAAAACGGACGAAAAACGTATAAAAACGGACGAAAACGTATGAAAACGGTCGAAACGTATGAAAACGAACGAACACGTATTAAAACGGATGAAAACGTATGAAAGCGACCGAAAACGTATATAAACAGACGAGACGTATAAAATCGGACGAAAACAACGGACAAAATGTAAGAAAACGTATGAAAACGGCCGAAACCGTAAAAACGGACGAAAAAGTTTGAAAACAGCCGAAAACGTATGAAAAGTGACTCGACTTCCGGGCGACATCTAGGCAAGTCCTGAGCGAAATATAGGCATGAATTGACTCTCGGGCGACATCTAGGAGAGTCCCGAGCGAAATCTGGGCGCGAATCGACTCCCGGACGACATCTAGGCGAGGGTGATTTTGGCTAGTTCATATTTTGAGGTGCTTAATTACAGTGGTTGCATGTGTGACGTCTTTAATTATGGAAATGAAGATGAAAAATGATGATGAAAAGTAACCCTAAAAAAATGAAGATGAAGATGAAGTTGTTGTTTAGATTTATGGGGAATAGGAAGTGGTTGGGTTATAAATGTCAAATAATGGCAGCACACGTCGGGGTGCATCATGTGTTGTTGTGAGTGGTCTGTTTTGGTAAAATGAGAATGGAAAATGAACAATTTGACAGTGACATTGGTGAGTACTTATTTACTCACCATTTTATGGCCAAATACCGACCCAAAACGACTTATCTGAGCTAATAATTGCCAAGAAAATATGTGTTTTTGTTATTGTGATATGCAGGTACGGATGAATAAGAATTTGACGAAAAATCATCAGAAAACCGGAAAAACGAGCACGAGATTAGAAGATGGTCAAATAGTCAAAGCCGGGAATCCGAGAATCAGTTTCAGTCCTCTATCTAATCAGACTTATCAAGATTAGTCCCTGGAAAGACTTTTGAAGATTGGCAGATTTTATCCTTGAAGTTTGGAATTTTACAATTATGGTCCTTGTATATTTTAACTCAAAAATCTGAAAATACCACAAGCCATAGTCCAATCCATATTATGAGTCCAAACTTATATCCAAGCCCAAGTCTATCACCACTAAACCCCAAGCCCACATCCAAAACTGACCCGAGCACACCCACTAACTTCGGTCAACAGGTCAAAGGAAAAAATAAACAAATAAACTAAACCAAACACCCCCGCTCATTATTTCCCCCAATTCACCCCCAGTTACCCAGTTTACTATTCAATGAATAGTAAACTATGAACCCTAAATTACTGTACACTCAAATTCACCACAATTAAGGGCAATAACGTCCAATCATTAGCCTTCTAGAAGAAATGGATGATGTCAGGAACGTGTCAGAGGCTAAGAAGCACAAGGAGGGACATGTGGCAGGTTTCTAATGGTTGAGTCGCGTCACATTTCTTGATCGAAGGGTGGATATCATTGGGTAATGATTGGAAAAGAGATCAAGGGCTGAGGATGACTATCAACAAACACAACTTCACACGGATTGCCAACCTGGCAATCCGTGAGCTCACTCCTCACATCCCCTATAAATAGAGGCTCATTTTAGCCATTTAGGTGTGTAGATTTTAGGTAACGAAGTGCTGTCTAAATTTCTTTTGAATTGTATTTTTAGTATAGTGAATGTAATTTTTACTAGTTATTCTAATAAAAGTGCTTATTCCTTTTATAAACTGCTTATTGTTCATTTTAATTTTTGTTATTTCTGCTTTAATTCCTATCATAACTCAACTTTTATTTAGTTCATATTAGCTTAAATTTCATTTACATTTGTAATTTAGAAATCAAATTAAGAAAGATAAAAAAAATCAGATAATAAGAAAATAAAAAAATATATTCATATCAGTCATAGCAGCTCACAGTTGAGCTTATTTTCTTTTTATACCTTCCATTTAAGCTTTGTAGCTTAATAGTGGAAGTAATTTTGAGTCAGTTAAATGGTGAATCATTTGGACAATGGGAGAAAGTTGCTGAGGTGAATGTGATAGCTGATTCAGACAATATGATGTCAGCCTATCATTAAAGATAGGCTACAGTGAACTCTCTCTTTTCTAGCTGAGAGAGCTTTGTGGTAACCTCTTTGATCTAAATTTCATAGTAGCAGCTTAATGATAGATTGCTAGTTGTTAGATTGAATCTGTGTTAGATTTAGTTTTGTTATTGATAGATTGTAGAATAGCATTGAGTAACTGAGTAGTATTTTGTGAGTTGATCATCTGTTTTTATGATTGTTTGCTAGTAGCTTTGTTTAAATTCATCATATCTGTGTAACTAGTTGATATTAATCTGAGCTGAGCATTGTTCATATCTTGGTGAGTTTTGAGCTGAGTAGTTAGTTTCACCTATTGAGCTATATAATTGACTTCATTAATGGATATGAGAATTTGTGGTTAGATTGGATTCAGTGTTTGCTTGTTGTTGAGATAGATTCTGTGTTGATTATTGTAGCTATTTGAGTTTAGCTGAGTAAATTGAGTGGAGTTAATCCAATAATTGCCTAGTTATCATATCAGTAAGGGGTGTTTGGATTAAAATAATCTGAGTAGTATAAGTAGTTGTAGATCAAGTTTATTTGCTCAAGTAGCTTTAATACATCTGTAGTAGTGTGAATGTAGCATAAAGTGGTCATTAGAACTTCACTTAGTCAAACTTAGCTTTAAATTTGATTAACTGTTTCTACTATTAGTATTTAGGCATCACTGTTTGAGTTGTAGTTGTTTATTAAGTAGAGTTAGCTTAAATCAGTATAAATATAGCTTAATATAACATAGTTAAGCAATTAGAAGTAGTTAAATCTCAAATAAGTCAACTTAGTTAATTTCTCAAAAAGTCAAATAGATAAATACTGAGTAATCAGTATAGGATTTAAATTGAACTTGTAGAATTCATTTGTTGATAGAAATTTAATGTGATTGTTGTTTCTGGAAGTCTGGTAGTAATAGAGCAAGTTTCTAGAAGCATTTTGGCTTTTGGAACATGCTAGCTTATCTGAACAAGTGCTTAAAGTGACCTGAGTTGAACATCACCTCCCCTGCACCATTGTTGAAAATTAGATTTCATGGATTGATTCAGTTGGCATAAGTATTTGGATCTCATCAATTTTGGTTGTTCTGAGTTCACTAGTTGGTAGAATAGTGGAACTCACATTTGGTTTCCCTATTTTGGCTTATCTCAGCAGCTTATTTAGGCCTTTTAGTTCTTTACTTTAGCTGATTTCTGGATTCAATTCTTTGGCCTGCTATACTTGATCTGAGCTTGCATTTGTGTTTTCTATAGTGAATTGAATCAAATTTGAGTAGTTTGAGTACTGAGTATTGTTTTTAAGCTTCTGTGTTTGTTTATACCACTTTTGTCTAGCTTATTGAGTTTAGTCATAGCTTATAACTTCCATTTTGAGTTTCTGTGAATAATCTGAGGTTATATACTTCAAATTCTGGTTCATTTAAGGTTCATATACCATTTATAGTTTGAGTTTAAAGTTCCATCAAATTTTTATCACAAGTGCTTATTAATAAGCACTTGTGATAAGCTGTTTTGCTTAAATAAGCAGTTCCATAACTGATTTTTCTTTCAAAATTTTATTTTAAGTTCCTTTTATTATTTTTGATTTTCTGGAATTTTTCCAGATTTTTCTGATTAGTTTTACTATTTTTAATAATTAATTTTGGTTATTTTCAATTTTTAAATCATTTTTAAATTCAAAAATCAATAAAAAAATATAAAAAGGTTCAGAAAAATACAAAAATAATTTTTAAATTTCTTTTATAATATTTTAGAATTTTTAGAATTTTATTTTCAATTTTCTACTTAATTTTTCTAATTTTCTTATTTTTAATTCACTTTTTAATTCAATAAATACAAAATAAATTCTAGAAAATAAAAGAAAAGTCAAAAAAATATTTTTCTTTTTCCTAAAATTCTTTTTATTAGTTTTTAATTTTTAGAAAATATTTCTAAGTTCGTAGGGTCATTTTTCATATAACGTTACGTTTAAATTTTTACGTGTGCATTACCGTTTTCGCGTTTTTCAATTCGGTGCATAGTTAGCTTGTATTCTTTGCATGCTTTATTGTTGTTTGTTAATATTTGATTTCCTTGATTGCTATTTTCACTATATCACTTTTTCACAACTCACTTTCACTACACGATTCCCCATTCGATAATTCAAATTTTCCATTTGAGCTTTCGTTGGGAAGAACGACCCGGGAATTACTTTAACCGGTTTTTCCTCGGAATATTATTATACTATAATTGACACGTATCAGACATATTTTGGTAATTCTCGTAAATCATCTTAAAACTTAGGTAAAATCAATATTTATAAAGTTTTTGTTAGGTAATTAGCTTATAAATAAAACCTACAAAAGTGCCAAAAAAAAAGCCTATTAATTTGTCAAAATTTGAGACCTCTACAAATAAAATGAGAATAGTTGGTGTGAGTTTTGAATGAATTTACACTTTTGATCATTTCATATTTTTTTAATCTTAAATCTTGTTTTTTTAATCAAATAAAATGGATCGTCTAGATTTGTTTTTCAGTTTCTTTGTATTTTGTTGTCATCAAAATAATTCGCCTCTTAAATTATTATCGACATGATGGTTGATAAGCTTATGTCAAGAGTGGGTTTAGATTGACCTAGAGGCAACGAGCACGCAGAAGAGATCACCTATTATTTCAATCTTGTCTTCTATTTCCGATAAAACTTTGTTTACTTTAACGTTTGTATTTATTTAAAAGGAATGCTAGTCTCATTCAAAATTTATAAAAGAATTCTCACACGTACATGTGTCGTTCAAATATTAGAAGTGAAAGTAAGAAAGAGAATATACAATTTAATTTAATTGGTGCACCTCATTTGCCACATGTGCATGCGAGATTTTTTTTGTAAAATTTTTGTGAGTCTAGCATTATTTTTTATTTAAATCCCAAAATCAATAGAAGAACAAAAATATGGTTAGTTAAAAACAGTTTTATAGTTTTAATTGTGAGAGCTTAACTTTTCTTATTAAGTTTCAAACATCTTTTTAAATCACTTGTAGTAATAAAGTCTCAAACTTTATTAGTTTGTTTATCAAAGCGCTTGCTACGATGGTGAAAAAACTTTGTGTACAGTTGGTGCCCTTTTTAGAAACAAGCAACAATTCGCAAATTCTCAGTCGCTCAAAGACCTTGCTACGATGGCCACAAGACTTTGTTTACAATTGGTTCACTTCCTACAAACAAACTACAGTTCAATGTTGTACTTGATTCTTGAACATGTAACTCGAGTCTAAAAATTCTCACGAGCATTGGGATGCTTGATATAAAATCTTAAACTTCGCCACGTAATGCTTTAATATTATATCGAGCACCCTTAACGCTTCTTGAGAATTTTTAAATTCGTGGCCTCTAAATTGTTAGGTTATTCGTGATGTATAGTTTTTCTTGTTGAATTAGTTTTTGAAAGAAACTGAGCATACCTATTCTCAAGCAACTTATTTGTGTTTAGAGTGTAACATCACTTTTTGTAACGTTACACGACTTCTATTCGTTTCTCAAAACAAAATATCAGATTTCGTGAATTAACGGGGCTCATGTCATAATCCATGACTTTTAGGAGCCCAATAATGAATAAAAGAATAGAAAAGTGGCCTTGAAAAATTAACCTACTTTTATCACAGATAAAATAAAAGCGTTCATTCTTACTAATTTTTTGAGTTAAAGCACATTTCTATCCATGATAACATAACTTCATGTCAAGTATGACATATCAAGTGTACTAATACTCTAAAAACTAGGCATTTATGTGTTGCACCTTCACATAAATTAACCTAAATAAGAAGTAACACTACATATTGCACTCGAATTGCAGGGATCAACAAGGCTTGAGACCAGATCAAACCAGAACGAGACGGAACCCAAAATACATAGTAACAACATGTTACAATACTAATTTGATTTCAAAACCTGTTTAATCAAACAAGATACAAACATGGAACTGTCTCTTATAAAAATACTATTATGAAATGAAAATTCTTCTACCATGAACCAATTTTTAGCTTTTTATAGACCAATTGATCACAGTTCGATACACTCAAATTATCACAAAAAAATCACAATTTTCGACACACTTGATCCATAAAAAAGGATACACTAAAACTTGATGACCCAATCACCCATGACATATCATCATAACCAGTTTACACACACAAACACCAAACATAACTAGAAGCTTATGGAATAACATTCTAGGATATAAAACTAGTTAATTATGTAAGTTTGGACAATTGATAATAATGGTCCCTCTAGTCCTATTCCTCCTTACTTGTGCCACATAAACTTCCTACATATTGACAGAATGAACCCCATATGTCAAAAAATTCCGCTTGTTGATTGGGACGCAGGCTGGACCATATTGAATCCCATATGTCAGGTGATAGCTGCATTTTGAACTGTATCAGAAGTATTTCACTTGCGCTGATTCTAGTTTGATGCCAGACAATGTCCTCCCCGGCAATGACCTTCCGATGTTGAAGCTACACCACAAAAAACCAATCGATTGTATTAGTTTGCAGAATGATAAGAAATCTTTGTTTGGAAATAATATCAATCTTAATTCTGCTTATAAAATTGTCCTCCAGGACTATTACCTCTGGTATTTCAAGCCGAGATGAAGCATGTGTCTGCACAGCAGAAAGTAACATAATCACATTGCAGCAGGGATGAAGCAAAATGATAGAATATGAAGATATAGGAGTACCATGCAAACTTGAAGTTGAACTAATTTGACGTTAAACTAAAATTGTCCTCCAGGACTATTACCTCTAGCAGAGTGCCCAATATTTCAACCAGGTAAGGAGTCAAAGTTTCTGGTGGATAATTCTTACTGATTTTTACCACAGCAGAAGCAGCATATGTCTGCACATCAGAAAGTAACATACATCACATTGCAGCAGAGATGCAGCAAAATGGTGGAATATGAAGATATAGGAGTACCTGCAAACTTAGTTAAACTAATTTGGAAAATGCATTGCTAGAGGGGTACAGAAAAGGAGATGGAGTGGTAATTAAAAGATAGATAAATATCTAAGTCATGTTGCCAAAGTCACAACAGATAGTACCTATACTGAAGATAGTCGTGCTTTTAAAAACATGTATCTTTTAGACCGGTGCTTCCATGTTACGAGGTATCATGGTTTAAAAAGGCGGTCTGAGGCGGCGCCTCGAGGCGTGCCTCGAGGCGAATCGGTCAAAAAACGCTTATGAGGCGGCGCCTCATGGTCGAGGCGTATTAATCTTTTTGGTGGGAAAATTGGAGTTGGAAGATGATGCAAATTATGTTATTTGAATGATTATGAACTTTATTTGATGTTTAGTATTTTTTTTACAAGACATATAATTTTTATATATATATTTTTTAATTACGCCTCGACCTTACGCCTCGTTTCGCCTCGAGGCTTACGCCTCTTGAGGCGAAGGGAAAACGCCTCGAGGCTCGTTTCCGTACTTTTAAACCTTGCGAGGTATCAAAGTATTTTCACTTTAGCACTTAAACTATACAAAGTCCTTAAACCTATAGTGGGTCTAATCTAGGATTGAAGGGAACAAGAGACTCGAGTTCTACTTTAAAGACTTGTGTAAGATATCAAGATTAATTGGTCTGAACTATGCATGCAAAATAAACTCAATATGTGCTTAAAAGGACTAGTAATTACAAAAACCTTAAAATTTCACTACTAGCTACTAACCTGAAATTCCCGATTCTCAAAGTCATATATTGCTTTAGTTAGAGCTGGTAGCACAAGACTGGGGTACTGAAACTGCGAATTTGGGTCTAACTTAGTAGACAACTGAATAGTTGCATTAATGGCAGCGAATTTCACACGTGGGTCAGGATCTTTATATATTGCTTCAGCTAGAGCTGGTATGTACTGCAACTGCAAGGCTGGGTCTAAAGCAGTAGACAACTTAGCAGTTGCATTAATGGCAGCCGATCTCACAAGTGGGTCGGGATCGTTAATATATGTAGCTAGCTCTGGTAGCACACGATGTTGGTCCCGACGAGACCACTGAATAGTTGCATTAATGGTATCCACTCTTAGACGTGGGCGAAAACCTTGAAAAAAGTCCAACACCATGGTCACCAATTGATCGAGAATGTTCATTGTCACCTGCAAATCAAAACCACGTACAACACCATTTATATCACACGAATTAGTATCAGAACATTTTTTGACTGGTTTTTTTAATCAACAAAACACTTATAAATCGGTTTTAAACAAGAGATTAACAAAAGTAGATGTGTGTTTCGTCATACCCAAAGACGAGAAACAATGAACCTTGACCTTTGATCTACTCGTTTCTTGAAACCCTAATCTTAACGTGACACGTGATTTATAGAAGTTTAGGGTGGGCGGTGTAAATCTTTCCACAAGGATATTTTTGTAGTTTTTGTATTATTACGGTTCGGGACTCGTTTAGGCTCGATAACAATTATGACTCAAAATATGCACCATTGAGTTTAAAATAATTTTCCCACAGAAAGGACTAGTTACACGGGTAGTAACTATTGAATATAAAATAAATCACATTAAACGTTTATCAGGTTTACGGTTGTGCCGGTACACGTTGCGCTTTACTACTTGATACTTTGTATGTTGCTTGCATTATTGTACTCTAGGTGAGTTCTCGTAGCCTCACTTTTTAATATGTTTTCATTGGGGTGGAAATGGTACTTACTCAAATGTTCTTTAAAAAAGCTTTTTATACTGTGATTTTCTGTTTTCGTGAGGTCTCGTAGCCACAAATTTTTTAATATGTTTTCCTGGGTTCGAAATGGTACACAATACTTTTCAAATACTTTCATGCTATGATTAGATGTTTTCAAGTTTTCTTTGGACAATATGTACGTTTTGATTGCAATATGTGTCTTGTTGTATGGTTTCATCACGTGTGTTCACTTATGCGCAACTGTTTAACTCCTTGTTGGAGCCGAAGCATTTGATAGTACTATCGGGGTAGTTTCCCCATTTTTATCGGGGTAGTTCCCCCACGTGTGTAACAATTTGGCACATTCAGTTGTTTTTGGTCCAACTTATTATTTGCCGATCCATGCCAATTCTGGTTGCCCTTGAATCACGTTCCCAATAAAAATTGATCAATCTACGACATGACAAGATATGACCAAAACCAAATAGATAGAACCCTCAACTAACACATATCCATCATATAACCCATCCTGTTGCTCATTTCAATTACATCTGCATCAACCCAAACGCCCCAACGTGTTTTTTCTTGCATTCTACATTAACAAAGAAAAAAACACACGGGGTATCAACATCTAAAACAGTATATTAAAAAAAACCCACGTTCCGTGTTTTACCCATATCGTATCCTTTACTTTAGATTACACACGACCAGTAAAAAAGCTATTCTCCTACTCCCAGCATTCGACACATATTATTCCATCCCATCCACAATCACGTACCTGTTTGTTCCTTTGATTAGGTCCTTATGATAAGTTTGTTTCGATAGCAACACTGATAGGCTTCCCCCGGCCCATGGAAAATCCTCTGGTGCCATCTGGCATGCGGGGCCCTGGAGGCTGTTTTCCAATAACTGGGTGTTCGTTGTTGACGGAATTAGATGAAGGTGGTGTGACCACATGAGCCCCTCGGTTGTTGTGATTGTTATGATTGTTGTAATGGCTGTTGTGATGATTGTACTGAGGTCGTCCACGTCCCTTGCCTCTGCCACGATTGCGCCCTTTCTTTTGTCCACCCTCCTTTTCGTTTGAGTGATCTTCCCCCTGCTATGAACATTAATTATTAATAGACTCGCTACATACAAATCAATTAGAAGTGGGACGATTTCAGCCTATTATCTTATCTTATAAATGGTAAAATCAAATTATGTTTTATCTGTAATAACTAATAAGTCAAATACGTAAAATAGATAAAATAATATTATACAACAAATTTTCTACAAAATAATGAAAGATCGGGCTTCACGGGAAAGTAGAAGGTACTTACTACATGCTCATGTGACTGGACTTCAGATTGTTGGTGAGTGTCATCTAAGTGCTTCTCATTCGGTGAATGTTGCTCTGATGTAGATGTGTCATCTTCTTTATGGACAGCTTCGTCTTCCTGCCCAGCTTTCTTCCCACGTGCTTGAGCAGGTTTTGCCTGGGACTAGAAAGAAATAAAAAGGTTAAACTTTGCTGTATAAACAATACAAAAAATTATGGTAGGGTTTGGAAGTTGAGGTATGAACTGATTTAAAACATATACTCATAAAACAATAAATTACATGTTCAATCATGGCTACGACTTAGAGGTTTTCTTTTGTTCACCACGAGGGGTAGTCCTTTGTACGCGAAACCACAAGGTAAAAACACCATTTCTATTAGATATGGCAGACCCATTACCTACAGATAGATCGATTTGGGTTCTATTTTATTACAAACGGATAACATTAGCTGATGGGTCATTGGTCAAAAGGGTCAGAATTCAGGAACGAGACAAACAGTATGGAGTATGGACGTCACCAACAATCTATCTTAACGCAAACAACTTCTTATATTGTCTTTATACGAATATTTAGATCATTTTTTGTAATAATGTTGCTTATATAATCATAATTAATACATAAATATATTTAAAAAAAAAAAAAAAAAAAAAAAAAAAAAAAAAAAAAAAAAAAAGAGGACAATGAAGTCTTTGTAGGTCAATCCCACCCAGCCCACCCAATTTTGACATGTACCCAAAAAAAAATGACCAATCTCAGCCTGAACCTGTTTTGACCCTTACCCAAACCGTCCATCTTTGCCCTCTTTGGTTTCTATGCACCCAAAAGTGGTTAGTTACTTAATTATTCAACTATATATCCTATGACGAAAGAAATTCAAGCTTTCGCAATTCTTTACACGTGGCTTTTTAGATATATCAAATCGTCATCTTATCTTTTGTTTATTATACATTCTTTGCTCCAAATAATGAATGAGCTTAACAGAAAAAGTGCACTAATTAGTATGAGAAACTAGCAATTGGTCATGCGAAAGAAAAAAATATATATATGTTCCTGAGGCACATACCGGTCGTCTCAGTAAACGGACTTTCAAGCTATTTCTCCAGTTGCCCTCTTTGTTCAGCTCCAGAGCCTATTTGAGATAATTTGATTCAATTAATAAAGAAATAACTGATAAAGGTAATTTTAATCTACCAGAGTGGTGGCACTTACTGCTTTCTCAGCTAGTTCAATGGTCTCATATTCCACAAAAGCATGCAGCTGTGACAAAAATACAGATAAAAGAGAAAGTAAGTAAATGTTAACACATAATTATAAAGTTTTGCATAAATTTCAAAGATGATTTGATCTATCAATGTTGCTGATTCACTTGGTTATAGCCAATGGGAAAAAATAGCACAATTAACTACGTATTTTAGCTTGGAGAACATCATCCATGCATACACATCAAATGAGCAAATCAATTTACAGATAACCTACTGTCCGTCAATGTAAGAAAATTCCTACCGAATAAATATCTATCACATGTAAAAAAGGAAAAAGAAGCATCAAAGATATTCAAACGGTTCTCGACACTAAATTGCATCGACATAAGAAGATACCTAGGATTTACATATATGTACTATAGATGCTTACCTTATTACTGAAGTGCATAGCATCAGCTTTTGACGCGCCTCTTGATGATGAAGTTGCCCCGCCATTAGAAGCTTGTGGCTGGCAGGTACGGATTGTCTTTACACTGATCAAGTACGACTCGTAAGAATCAGATGAGTTACATAATTCCTAACGCAAAAATGTTCTAGACATAGTCAAAAGGTCTAAAGAAATCCAAGTTAGGGTAAATCTGGTACCTCCCAACAGCCGAGAAAATTTTCATTAGGTTCTGATGACAGTGGTCCTCAGGCAAATTTTCAGCAACAATAATGCGCGACTACGAGCAAAAGACAAGCGATAAACATTATAAGCAACTTGAATGTCACAGAAATGATATGATCAGCACTGAAGCACATCACATACGCACCTGCAGCTCCTCCATGTCTGCCTCGGTCAATGGATGCTGACGTTTGACTTTCTTCCCATCTTCACTAACCACCTAAACAAAATTGAAACATTTAAAGTTATGATCATAAAGACACATAAGAGTTTGTTTGAATATGACATTATAAGAAAATCTTTAAAAAAAAAACCCACCAGCTTTCCAGAATTTCTTAGTATGGTAGCAAGCTGGGCATGACCGCTAACAAGGGCTTTGATCTTCTTGAAAGAAACAACAACGGATATAGGCACTGAAAAAATATTGAGGAAGATATAGGTCAGAGACTTCCATAGCAAGAAATTTTGAAAAGTGAAAGAGAGTGTTGAACAACTTATAAAGTCCCTCTTCCGCATCAGCGGAAGCTGCAAGGTGGAGACCAGGCTATTGGTTTCAACACATTGCACAAGTTGCTTATCATATTTTCCATTACAATGATACTAATTTCCATACATCAAATGTTCTAGATCTTGGCTATTACCTTTAAGGGTGATTTAGTAATTTCACTGTACTTCAATTTTCAATTAAGAGTGTAAGTCCTTAATGCTTTATAAGTAGTTAAGATAAGATTAAGATGAAAGCAGCAGATCTTACCGTATCCTTCAGGGTCTTTGCTGATGAACCTCATTAAATGATCAGTGGTTGCCAAATTTATGTCACTGAAATAGTACTCCACCTACAAAATGTGTGCATATAAATATCATCAGAAGTACCGAAATCATGTATCATGTATGATATGTTATACTAAGGCTTATGTGCTGTAAGCACAGCTGAAGGATATCCTTAACCTAAGGCTAAGTATAGAAAAGAGCCTCAGCACGTACTTTCTTGTCATGCACGAAAATAATTTTACACATCTCAGACCTAATATCAGATTATGCAAACGTTTCAATATACAATGCCAAAGCGACAGGTTCCCATACTAATCTAGCAGTTAAGAAGCTAGGCAATATCTATAATGAGATCGCCTGCCCAGGCTAGAGTTTGGTTTCGCTAGCTATAAATCCTGCAGTATGTCCTAGTCATGAGAGCCAGAGCTAAGATGCTAAAATACAGGTGTGGACTTGCTAACAACTAAGAACAAAATTGCTTGATACTAGATAATAAACTAATCAATTAACCACATTGTCGATAAAGAATGCGAAACCTTAAATTGTTTTAACTTTAAAAGGCACATAGTCCTTCCTCTTAAAAGTTTTTGACGAATAAAAAAATAACTGAAGCTAAAGCACTCTCTTTCAATGTTATTTTCTATTTTGTTTCTCAACCAACAGATAACATCAACCGATCGTCATTTTGGAAAATTGCATAAACCAGTCATCCATAGTACCGTGTATGCCTTATTTGAAATCAACACACAATCGTAACTTACATCACATAATTAGTAACTAGTGATTCTTTCAAAAAAAAATTTCTCTAACCAAAATGTGAATCTCTCGCACAGGTACAGTGTTTGGCGCTAAAACAGGACACCCCTGTTTTCAATCCCAAGAGCCTAATTCTAATCTCTGTTCGTTATTAACTAACAATGACTACAGCAGAACCTGGAATACTCAGCACAACTGAACAAGAATGCAACCTTGTAGCTGAGAAAAACAACAATACAAAGAAAATGACCATCATCCTACTTACCTATTTGACCCAAACCATCATACAATGTCATATACTATACTGAAAAACCAACTTCCTACTTACCAGTAACCACTAACCAGTCAATACTTTACTTACTGATAACATATGAACTCTGATCCCTCCATTAACCACAAAACATGTGAGGTGAAGTGTCTCAGCAAAAATATACAATACTTTCACGAGTACACTGGATGATGGACGCAACTACGGATATTGCTAAAAGCTAAACCACCCTGAGACTCGTAAACATCTACGGATAATTTTAACTCTAAACATCCTCTAACAAATACACATAGATGCATCGCAACTGCTTAATAATATAAGAAAATAAAATGCAAGTACAATACTATATTTTGTACCTAAATCAAGTTTGATTACTTTCACGAGTATACTTGATGTTGGACACAGTAGAGCTATAGCTTCTAAGATTACAGTCAGACTGAAGATAGTATTAATAAAAGCTAAAGCACCCTAATAGATAGGTAAACTTCTACTAACAAGGCTATCTAACATCCCCTAACTAACCAACTTCCTAATTATCAGTAACCAGTCAACTATGCTAATCCATAGATGCAATGACCCATGATCTGAACTCTGATCCCTTGATTATCCTCAAACCATGTAAAATAACGTGTGGCAGCGTCATAACAAACATATACAATACTAATTTGTGCCTAACTCAAGTTTGATTACTTTCACAAGTACACAGTAGAGCTATAGCTTCTAAGATTATCATTTTCATACTGAGGATAGTTTTAGTAAAATCTAAAGCAGCCTAATAGATAGTTAAACTTGTACTAATAAAGGTAACTATAAACATCCCCTAACTAACAAAAAGGCTAGACTAGCGAACAAGCGGAGATATTCATACGCTAGTAAGGGAAGCAACATATTTAGTATCCGGCTAACCGCTGCATTCTCCACCACGTATTTAGGTCAACTTTGATCCGTTGTGGCAGTGTCTGAACAAACATATACAATACTATAATTTCACCGCTACACTTGATCATGGCACAGTGTAGCTTATATGATTAAACTGATTACTTTCAGCTTGATATCGGATTTGTGACTAGTGAAGCTAAAGCAGCCTATAAGAAATTTAAACATCTACGGACTATCAAACACGTGGAGACACTAAGATCAGTATTCAACAATAGTAAGGGAAGCTAACCACCACTTATATGGAGTATATACATAACCGTGCAATAAACATTGACACACATCACAAGTTCACAACATATAATACAAGAATAAGAATAACAATTTGAAAATATAAAATAAAGGGCTTGTTGTCTCAAAAATGTATCTTGTCACTTTTTTGAGTTGTATGTACCATCGTTAGGATCAGACTATATTTTCGGATATCAAATAATGTATTTTTGGGAATCGATATTGGGAATCGAATCACGCATTTTTGTGAATCGATACGCAGAATAATCAAAATTCAAAAAGTTAGTTACATTAAATAGCCTGGTCCTAACAATGGTACATACAACTCAAAAAAATGAAGATACATTTTCAGATAATAAGTCCTAAAATAAACTAAAGCACCCTAAGGGTATGTTTGGCGAAAGTGAACTGGAGATGGTGCTGGAGATTATTATTATAAGTTACATGAAGTAACCTTTGGCTTTAAGAGATTATGGAAGATTATTTTTTTTAGAATCTCTTATAAGTTATGTCTGCCAAACAAAGATTGTTTTTTAGGTAGCTTATTTTTTGAAAAAATAAGCATAATCTCTCAACAATCTTGTATACCAAACATAGCCTAAGAGATAGGTAAACTTCTACGGATAAGTTAACTCTAAGCATTGACACTAAACAACGTATTCATACCATAGTAAGTTAGTAACAGAAGCTATATATACATAAACGCGCAATGAACATTAACACACATCACAACATATATAGTTCAAGTGACTACATATACGCGCAAAATAATCTAGTAACTATACATACATATACGCGCAACAAATTAAAATATAACACAAAAACACGAGCGTAGACGCTCACCGCTAGCGCTACTTTTTCCAAACACATCCTATAGTTAGTACTCCTCCGTACGAGTATAAACCTAAACCACACTCTAAGAGAAAATTAAATATCTCCACGTATTCACAGGGAAGCAAAATAATCTAGTAACTATACATACATACACATACGCGCAATAAACAAATTAAAAAAAAAACACAAAAATACGAACTCGTAACTGCGTGCCGTATACCTAATTAACAATCTAATAACTAACTAACTACATATACACACAATAAACATCGAGAAGCTAAAATACAATACGAATGTAACTGCGCTCCGTTTACCTAATTAACAATCTAGTAACTACATACACGCGCTATAACCTTCGAGAAACTAAAAATCACAATACGAACATAACCGCTTGCCGTATACCTGATTAATAATCTTCTGAGTAGACTCATCCTTCACCTCCACTTCCTTCTCCTTCGCCGAAACCGAAACCGCAACATTCGGCTCGACAAACCCCGTCCCTCCCCCTCCCCCTCCATTAAACACTCCTCTCTTATGCACCAAATTCTGCTGATGATGATTCTGACTCTGATTATGATGATGAAACTGCATCGCTAAATGCGGATGATGATGATGATGGATCGGATTAAACACGTGGATAATCCCCGGCGCATTCTGCGGCGGCGGTAACACTAAGCCGCCGCCACCGGCGGAGGATGATGATGACGGCGATGTGACGCGGGGGACGAATTCGGGTGCCTTGGCGTTGAGTTTACTTAAGGAGCGTGAGAGTGAAGGTTGGGCTAGGGTTTCTAGGGTTTGGGATTGGGATTGGGATGATGACGTGGCAGATGGGGGTTCATGTGCCATGGTTGTAAAGGGGGGATCTGTGAGGGTTTATATAGTGATGACGTGGCAGATCGGATCCCCTACTTCAGTGTTGAAGGAGAAGGAGAAAGGTTTTTTATTTCCCTGGGTTTTTTTGTGTGCCGTGATCCTAGCCTATTTATTCTATTTATTTACGAGCCTCTTTTTTATTTATTCCATCTTAAAAAAAAGTGTCAACCTATTATTATTTATGTTTGTTTAAAAAAAAGTCCAACTTTTAGGGTGCGTTTGGTTCGCAAGTGGGATTGGAATTGGATTTGAATTTGGATTTGGGAAAGGTTTGAAAGATTTGAGGAAAAAGTATGAGAGAGAAAATTAAGAGAGAGAAAATATATTTTATTTGATATAATAATTAAATGACATTTAAATATAATATTTTTATAAAAAAAAAGAAAATGTTGTGAGAGATTTATAGTAGATCCCATGAGTTTTGTATAAAACCAACCTTATTAGTGTGGAATGAAAAAGTGGTGGGTCCCACGGGTTTGAAAGGATTACTTGATTAACCAAACATCATTTATTTTGTGTCATACCCGAATCCAAATCCGACACCCCCCAACCAAACGGTATTTTTAAATAGTAATTATGACTAATTTTTCAACTTTACTCATGTAAACAAAGCATACATTAATTACTCATTCTAAATTTTTATATTAACCATGAGGGTAAAAATGACTTTTTATCAATCAAAACTATTATTAATTATACATATCATAATTTCAATATTTTTTGTTTGTGTACTCTATTGTTGATAGAGCTGGCATAACAGGTTACACGAACCTGTTAAGACACGAACCTGTTAAGGCCAAACACGAACACGACCTGTTAACTAATCGTGTCATTTTTCTCAAACACGAACACGACATGAAAATAAACAGGTGCACCTGTTAAGACCTATTAAGAACCTGTTAACATGCATATGACCAAATCAAATGATACAAGAACCTGTTAAGACCTGTTAACCTGTTAACATGCACCTGTTAAGAACCTGTTAAGAATCTGTTAACATACATAATTATACATAATTCAAAAGTTCATACAATTTCAAAGACCCACATGAATGGATAATAGAATAGATTTAGGATTTTAGTGTTTTTAATTTTAAGGATTATATTAATATATATTATAATATTAACAGGTCATAACAGGTCTTAACAGGTATGACCTGTTAAGACACGAAACCTGTTAAGGTCAAACACGAAACCTGTTAAGAACAGGTCGTGTCGTGTCGTGTTAACAAGTTTCGTGTCAAAATTGCCGGCTCTAATTGTTGAGACAGGGGAGTAAATACATTTTTTTTTTAATTTGTGATAAAGTTGATAACTAGTAAGGCTGATTTAGGTATCGTTTGTTTTATAAAAGGTTTTATGTTTTTATTTGCAAATCATATCTGCAGAAAAAAGGATACATTTAAAGTTTTCATCTGTAAGGAGTAAAACCGTTTGTTTTTTAGCTTTTGAAAGGAAAAAATGAAAGAGAAATAGATAGAGTTTGTGTTGAAAAAGTAAGAAGAAGTGAAAGTTTATGTCTAATTTTTGAAGATGTGAGAAGTGAAAATAAACATTTATGTCTGCAAAACATAAACATAAATCTTTGCGCGACTGTACACAAAAAAAGTGAAAAGAAGGAAAAAATGTTTCTTTCAAAAACACAAATGACACAAAGTGCAAGGTGTAGTTGACATTGCCACGTTAGCATGTATTATATAACACGCATATAATATAAACACCATGCCCAATAAAATTCCTATAAAAAAAAGGAGAAGAAAAAAAACGCGCGTTAGTGGGTTGGCGATGGAATCTATAACGGTCCTATCCGCGCCAAAGAGTGCAACATAGTGGCGCCACATGTGCCGTTTTGAGGATATAACAAGCCATCGGTGCCTTGTGTCATGCTCTCTTAAGAGGTGCAACCTAGTCGAGTAAAGTTGAACTTAGGCAAAGCTCAACTAATGAGTTTCGGCTCAAGTTAATCGGAAAAAGTTCGAATCAATTGCACCCTTAATGCTAAACTTGCTTATAGGGTGTTTGTTTAAGTTAATTTGACCTGCTTATGAGTTTATTAAACTTTTGAAAAGTTGTTAAGATTTTTTTGGCTTATAATCTTATCAACTCAAATTTATAGCTAATGTTATTTAAATTTATAAACTCAAACGGATAAACTTATAAATTCTAAAAATTGAGCTTAAAAGCTTTTCAAACGTTAAAAACCCATAAAAGCCAACGAAAAAAGCTTAAACAAACACTCATTTAGAAGACAATGTAAAGCAATAAAAGGTAAAAAAAAAATAATAATAAAATAATAATAATAATAAATAGACATTATTATATCTTTGTGTATATTGCTCTAAATAAGAAAAATATGAAAAGAGAAAGAAAAACTCTCCAAAATTTGTCAACTTTAGAGGAAAATGGGAAGAAAAAATGTAGCACAATTTCTTTTCATTTTCTATCATTTTTAAACCATAAAGAGCTCGTAAAACAAGTTTTTCTAACTTTTTTTCTCACTTTTTTGTTTTTTTTTTTTCTTCTCCAAATAAAAACTTTTAGATAGAGATCGAATACAGGTGAATTTAATAACATATTTAACTCTAGATTGAGATTCTAAAGTCGTCTCATTTAATTAAGAGAAATGTTGGAGTGTGCTACCAAAGCATTTCTATTTGTGTGCAGAGAACCTTACTTATGTAAAAAGGAAACCAAAATGCTTTGGTACATAATGAAAACGAAGGCATGAAAGTGATAGCTTGAAAATCGAGTATACTAACACGTCATTTGGCCAATCTATACAACTTGTTAGATACATGTCGTAAAAGGTAAAAATCAATTAGTATGGAGTGATCCACAAGTTTTCGCCATTCGGGATTAGTGGCTTGCTTCTGTAACCAAATTTTTTCATTAGGAAACCTTGATTAGATGGTACACGTAAACGTGACGTTTTTAATACTATATATGAACATGGAAATAAAAGTAAAAAATTTAACCAAAAAGAACGAGTTCATTGTTTAAAACGTCACTCAAAAGTATATAAATTAGCTATGAAATCTCGCCTATTCTGCATACATTTTCAGGCTTGTAGCGGAACAAGACTGTACTGAATAGAAAACGAACCACACCAACCATCTTATTAGATTGTTTGAATACCACATTTCACGTTTTATAAGGCTTACAGAAAATGAAACAAATCGTTTATAAAAGTACACATTTTACTTAAGATCCCTAAGGATCCGATATCATGGGGTTAACAGAAGAACATCTTGGAAGAAGCCACGTGAAGAAGCCAACTTTGGTTTTTTTCTTTGATCTCTGTGATGAGTATTCCGCTATCATATTCCAAAGGTCACCGACACTCCATCCATTGGAAGTAATCCATTTTGTTACCTGGCGATAATCCAAAACCTTTGTTATTGCTACAGAAGAAAAGAGTGTATGTACGAGTCTAGATATCAAGAGTAAACTTTCTAGATCTTGGGTTCTTGCTCCTAACGGCCTAAGGTCAAAGTCAAAGATAGCAAAATGGGCGGGTTGGGTAACGGGTTGCAACAGATTTTGGGTCAGAACATGGTAATATATTAGTCTTGAGATAAAAAGTGTTTCTAGTAAAGCCAACCCAACACGGCCCCTTTCACTACCCACCCATGACCCATTTTGCCACCGATTATGCAGACCACGTAATAGAAACAGAATTCTTAGCATGCAGTTACGTTTCAGGCGCTTTATAATGTTACGTATAGGAATTACCTGGTCTAGTGACTGTAATGCCTCCAACCCAAATGTGTAATACACCACAAAAGGTCTTAACGCCTGGATAGAATGTATGGTACTATTAGAAAGCGAAAAATGAATACGAAAGTAGCAAAAATGGTCTCTGTAAAAATTGCATATATGTGAAGGTTTCAGTTACCTGAGAAGCGGCAAGCCATTGTAACATAGCCTTAAGTTCAGGGTCTCCCCCGAATGCACCACAACCCCAATTTCCAGTAACAATCCCTACTTCTTCTTCAAAGCTTGCAGGCTGATAAAATCGCAGTTCAATTAAAAAAAATAGTTTATCTTTCACGTGCACAAATGATATTCATCATGGTTCGATTACTGCTTAAAAGAGCGAACAACTGTTTGCAATTACAATGTTCATCAGTAGCTGGTTTCTCCACACTGTTTGGAATTATGTCTCAATCTTGATTTGAAATTGGAATTTGCCCGAGAAGCTTATGCCACTCGAAGAGGTTACACATATCGGAAATGACACTCACCTCGAGAACTGAATTTTATTTTTGCATAAGCTAACTTAAAGCGCCTCACGACTTTCCAGTAATTTATTGTTAACTTAAAGACAATCATATAGATAGGTTGAGGGTACAAAAATCACATACCAAAACATTATCTGAATTGCTGTTGAGGCTTTTAAGCTTTTGATCATGCTCGGCTTCTGAAAGGTGATCACCGTTGAGTAGTATCTCATACCGATGAGACTTGCAAGGGTCAGAAAAGCCACAAAATGCCTTATTAACTTCCCTATATAATCTCGGGAATGAGGAATCATCAGTTGGTCTATACAAATTTAAGGAAACATCTATGAAGGCAACAAAATAAAAAACAAGTATACCTCAGAAGTAAATCATTCCCATATTGTCTCTTTCCCACACGAGATAAAGCGTCCATTGCAATTATTCTGGTTTTACGTCTTCCCATTATATCAGAATCTTTTGTATCCAGAAAGTCACCACAGAACCGAAAAGTAGAAGCATAACTATAAGAACAAAAATAGCAGCGGTATTTATATGCAGTAATTTGAAATACAATCATAAAGCTAAGAAACCGTTTAATAGATTGAAAGACCAATGAGACCATAACTACCCTGTATATATCGAAAATCTTTCAGCACCAACAACTTCTATTGACTCGTTTTCTGCCATACAAGGCAAGAAAAGAATTCCGGCTATTAATTCTGGGTTGATCATGAAACGGATCTCTTCCTAAAAAGTATGACAAAAAAGAATTATAAGGCTAAATATTTAATAAGTAAAGCTTCGGAAAACCATATCAGGGACAATAAATAAGCAAACCTGAACACAGCCTTTATTTAGAGCAGCACCACCAAGGTACTTATTTGCAAAATCTACTTCGAGAGCTTCCTTCAACTGATCTTCTATTAAGCCCGAACTATAGACCTATTAGAACAAAAGATTGCAGTTAAGTATTATGCGGTCAATGTAATTTAAAGATAATGTCAAGAACTTTTGGACCATACTTCAAACGGGCATAGGGGGACCACTGATTTACTCCAAGATTCAGCCTTGGGGTAGGGGATGTAGTTACTCGTTTGATCAACCGCAAGCACTTTTCTCTCGAATGAGACATTTCCTATCGGCATACTTGAACAAATTCTCTCAAAATAATGAATAATACATTTTATCTTGTTCTCCTGTTTTTCGTTGTAGTTTTCACGTAGGCTCCTGATGACATTTAAATTGTGTGTAAACATCAGCAGACGAAATGTATCAAGATTGAAATGTTTTAGGAGAAAATGATAAAAACACATACGCAAATAAACGGTCGAAGTTGATCATTCTAAGATGGTTGGCACCTCGATTACTGAACGGAAACAGACAAAAGAAAGAGCAAGCAAGAAGACAACCGATAAGTTCCTGATTCATTAATGATTAATATAGGGATCAGACTTTATGTTCGACATGCTAAAGTTTCATGTAAGCTTATGCACCGAGTGTATGATTCGTATATATACCTGGCTAAGTAAAACCATGCCAGCTTCTTGAGACTTCAACAGGCGAAGGCCAGTTTGGAGTCCATCTCTAGCACCCACACAAGTAACCGAGTCTGCATTCTTATAGTGAGCTTCTAACACTGATGGAAGCCGCAACAGCAAATCAGCCATAGCTGGAAGTACCTCTCCAAACCATTTATTAGCTTCAGCACGCGACATCAACTGTTCACAAACCGTGCACGCTCGCAAATGTCAAGTGACTGATCTATTTACATATTTCAAGATGCATATTATTTGAATTTTTGGGGGTGTCTAGGATTGCTTTTCAAAACTGCTTATATTTGTATGAACAAATACACAAGCATAAAAATAAGTGCTTACATTATCAAAGAAAAGCGAGAACCCATCACCGGTCGAAAAAGCCAACACATCACCAGCGAGATTAAGGCTCTGCCTGATATCAGAAATCGCAAGAAACAAAGTCTCGCCAGAGTCAACTTTGCTGTGATCAGGACCTTTTGAAAGTGCTTTTAAAGCTTCCACTACTTGTGATGGCCAGAATAATGACGATGACCGGAGTACTACTGGTAGGAAGCCTATTATCGAATTCAAATCTTCACGATTTTCCATCGTGTCAGAATTAAGAAGAAAGAGTCTCAAACATGTTCTTGAACCAGAACTAGGAATGTGGTGTGTTTTAAAACATGATTTTTTAAGTCAACTGCTTAACTTGATATCCAAGTTGGTTGACTTTTTAAAAATTATACTTCCAGATCATCATTGACAGACATGTTTTTTTTAGTCAACAGACAACATATCATGTTAAAGTAACAAAAAATAAAATAAAATAATAAGGTATCATGATTGAAGATTCTGTGAATATCACAGTTAAACTTTCGGACAGCTTACAGAAAATGGAACAAATAGTGTATAACAATCACCTGCGCCTATGAATTCATTATCGAATAGAGGTTCACATATTTACTTCCATAAAAACATCACTTTAAAACTAACATTTTGACTATCAGTTTGTAGAGACTAGTGTTAACTGCTCGTTCATAAATTATACTCAAGATCCCTAAGGATCCAATATCATGGGGTCGTCAGAAGTTAATAATGGAAGAAGCCAGTAGAAGAAGCCAACTGCGGTTTCTTTCTTTCTTCTCTGTGATGAGTATTCCACTATCATGTTCCAAAGGTCACCGACATTCCATCTGTTGGAAGTAATCCACTTTGTTACCTGCGGATAATCCACAAAACCTTGTCATTGCTACAGATTAAAAGAGTATACGAGTAAACTTTTCAAGTGTTTGGTTCTTGCGCCTGAGGTTAGAGATAGCAAAATGGGCGGGTTGGGTAAAGGGTTGCAAGTGGTTTGGATCAGAACCCGTAAATAATAAATCAATATATTATTGAAATAAACCAACCCAACCCGTTTAGACGCGTTACCTTTTACGCAGTCATGTAACAAAAACGAAAAACCAGTCATGTTTTATCAGGCAATCATATGTGGGACACTTATTAGAAGAATTTACCAGGTCCAGTGTCTGTAATGCCTCCAAGCCAAATGTGTAATATACCACAAAAGGTCTTAACGCCTGCAATAAATGTACAGTACTATTTGAGAGTGCCAACATGAAAAAGTAAGTACTAATAAGTACATACTCAGTTAATGTCCATGAAATGATAAGAATCCGAGAGATTTGAAAATTTCATTTACCTGAGAGGCGGCAAGCCATTGTAACATAGCCTTAAGTTCAGGGTCTCCCCCGAATGCACCACAACCCCAATTTCCAGTAACAATCCCTACTTCATCTTCAAAGCTTGCAGACTGACAAAATACCAGACCAATAGAAAATTGATCATCTTTCACGTGCACAAATAATGTTCGTCATGGTCTAATTAATGTTTAAAAGAGTGAACAGCTGAATGCATTTACAATAGAAGCACTAAACTGTAATAATCAACCAAATATTGATCTATCAAGAAAGAAAAGTGGTCAACGAAGGTGATTCACGGGATGGTCAAACAGTCATCATACTAACGGGTACGCTTGCTGGAGGCTTCTTAACTTGACATCTGAGGTTGTATAAGCTAATGCACACATCAGTGCCTTATTTTCTAGCTTAGGAGCAATAACCTTAAGTTGCTTAAAGTTCCACTAAAGCTACGGCAACATGTAACAGGGATTAGGGTGAAAGGTTTTTGCTTTAGCATATATATACGAAATACATATATGATAAATTAAACTAGATGAGTTGGGTAGAAGTTCAAGAAGGGTTGGTGTCAACACAGGCAATTTTCAAGTGCAGGTCGGGTCGGGTCACAGACACATCTTCTTCCATTTATAAACGGGTAACCGGATGAGGTTTTCCCTGTCATGTTCAGGTTAGCCAGGGAGGGCGAGTCTTTTTGAGTCAGATGAACGTGGCCTCACCGGGTCAATCCCGGGACTGTTTCCAACCCTTCCCTGGCCACCCACAAATGTACACACCTAGCGAGGTTTAAACCCTTGACCTCTTATGAGGAAACCAAGGACCTTACCACTAGGCCATTTGGTGGTGGTTCAGAACGTTTTCATGAAATTGAATACACTACAGATGACCATCAACCGTTCAACCAATTTAGCACAACAACAGCAAAAACAGTACCCAACCCCGCCGAAATGGGGTATGGGGAGGTAGAATGTAGACAGACCCGAAGGTAAAAGGACTGCTTCTAGAGAGACCTCCGGCAAGTATTTGTGGATATATGTGAGCAAAAATATGTAGCATATATGAGTGTGTGTGGGGGGGAGTATATGAGAGAGGCACTACGACAAAAGATAAGGAATTAAGGATAAGGCACATAAGAATAAAAACATAACAACGTGTAGCCATAAACACATACAGAGCATGCCTTGATAGATCAATAACAAATGGTGCAACATATAACCATGGACCGAAATTGCCATGGTTAATCAAAATGGTAAAGACAAGCATAGAATTTGGTTAAGGATAGAAAAATCTCACACCAAAGCATTATCAGAATTGCTTTCGAGACTTTTAAGCTTTTGATCAAGCTCAGCTTCTGAGAGGTGATGATCTTTGAGTAGTATTCGATATCGATGAGACTTGCAAGGGTCAGAAAAGCCACAAAATGCCTTGTTAACTTCCCTAGTTAAAAAATATATATACTTTATTCTTTTAGCGGAAATCAGCAGTCTTACATAAGAAGATGATATCAATGTAACAATTAGTACAATAAAACAACAAAAACTAAGTATACCTCAGGAGAAATTCATGTCGAAATTGTCTTGTCCCGGGATGGACTAAAGCATCGATTGCGATTATTCTGGTTTTACGTCTTCCCATGATATCAGAATCTTTCTTATCCAGAAAGTCACCGCTAAACCGAAAAGAAGAAGCATATCTATAGGGATAAAAATAGCAGAGGTATAAATAGTAATCCAAAATATACTCATAAAACCAAGACGCTATTTAGTAGACTGGAAAACCAACCAGATCATATTTACCCCGTATAATTAGAAAATCTTTCAGCGCCAACAACTTCTATAGCCTCGTTGTCTGCCATACAAGGCAAGAAAAGCATTCCGGCTATTAATTCTGGATTGATCATGAAACGAATCTCTTCCTAAAATATATATTAACAAGAATATAAGATTATAAGCAACTGCGCTCGAACCTACTGAGAATTATATCCGCGATAGAAATAAGCAAACCTGAACACAGCCTCTAGATAGAGCACCGCCACCAAAATACTTATTTGCAAAATCTACTTCAAGAGCTTCCTTTGACTGATCTTCTATTAATCCCGAACTGCAAACCTAATATAACAAAAGTATTGCTATCAACTACTACCCCAAAACAACAGAACTCGAAAGCAGACTGTCCATTCAAAACGATAAATTTAAGGTCTTTTGGTACCTCAAACAAGGATAGTGAAACCGCGGATTTACTCCAAGATTCAGCCTCTGGGTGTGGAATGTAGTTACTAGTTTGATCAACCGCAAGCACTTTTCTCTCGAATGAGACATTTCCTACCGGCATGCTTGAACAAATTCTCTCAAAATAATGAATAATACATTTTATCTTGTTCTCCTGTTTTTCGTTGTAGTTGTCAAATAGGCTCCTGATGACATTCAGATCATGTGAAACAACAAGTATCAGCTACATTGTGTTTACGGGAACATGAAAGTATAAGAGTGAAAATGGTTTAGGAGAAGATGATAAAAACACATACGCGAATAAATGATCGAAGTTGATCACTTGCAGATCGCTGTCGCCTCTACTAGTGATTGGAAACAGACAAAAGAAAGAGCATGCGAGAAGAGCACCGATCAGTTCCTGATTCAAAGATACCACGTGTGAATTATTTTTTTGAAGAAGATAAAAGAGTATTGCTGCTCATGATAGATAAATAAAAACGGACTTTAATACCTGGCTGAGCAAAACTATGCCAGCCTCTTGAGACTTCAAAAGGCGAAGACCAGTTTTGAGTCCATTCCTACCACCCACACAAGTAACCGAGTCTGCACAATTATAGTGAGCTTCTAACATTGATGGAAGCCGCAACAGCAAATCTGCCATAGCTGGAAGTACATCTCCAAACCATTTATTCGCTTCTGCACGTGACATCAGCTGCTCATGAAACATGTATATTCTTAGAGGTTGTATTAAAACACAATAATCAGATAAGCATTTTTCATAAACAAGTCCCAAACGCCCCCTAAATAAAACATCTCTTAAAAAACATCTATCTAACCCGATTCACTATTAGAACGCATTTGGAATAGCGTTTTGGGAGTAGTTATCACATCATTACATTTGTAAAACACAAACAAACATAAACTAGTGTAAGAAACTGTTAAATAAGTGATTCTCTGTGTTTTCTTTCTAGGACAATAAAACGCAGTTCTAAAATAGCTGGTTGAGACCAACTTTTTTGAAAAAACGCATAATCGATTTTGGTTAAGAAAACTACCAGCATTCTAAGCCAAAAACACATCTATATAAACTGGTACCAAAGTTCATATGCTATATGTGGCAAATAGGTAGATAATTATTAGGTCAAAATAATAACTCCCATATTAAGGAGTTGTTTGTTTAAGCTTATATAGTGGGCTTATGACTTATGTGATTTTCGGCTTATGTTTCATAACCTCACTTTTTGTGGTTTATTTTGTAACTTTTTGTATAAAAAGTTTCAAAATAAGCCACATAAAGTGAGTTTAGCCGAAAACCAAAAAAGTCATAAGCCCGCTATATAAGCTTAAACAAACATAATTATTAGTAATTCTCTTTCTTACTTTACACTTACCTAATTAATTAATGTTTTTTCTTCAAATTTTGTAACAATAACTTCAACTAATGGTAATCTCGATCAAAACTTTTCTATCTATATTTAGCAGTAGACAATGAATTTTGGACAAAACTAAAGGGGTGTTTGTTTAAGCTTATATAGCCTGCTTATGGCTTATTTGGTTTTCGGCTTATGTTTCATAGGCATAAAGTCTATCATAAATTTATACGAATTTGGAAGCATGCCAAACAAAAGGCATTAAGTGAATTAACCTCAAATACAATTATAGCACATATAGATGCGGCAGTCCGGCTCTAGTAACCGCATTTCATTACTATTCTAAATCTCCTTAAACCTAGAAAACACCTAAGGAGTTCATTTATTCATAGGCATAAAGTCTATCATAAATTTATACCTATAACACAGTCTTATAGATACAATATAAACAAGTCCTATGTAATGTATGACTTAATAATCAAAATTAAGAACAAAATGAATCTAAATAAAATGAGATAAGGGTTTTTCGACTATTCTAACAAGGCTACCAGTCATAATTTTCAAACTAAACAGCTTCTAAAATACCCAATTAAGATAATATAAGCCATTTCAGCTAAAACTATGCCTCATTCGCAAAGTCGAAAAAAACCTAAATTTGCAAAAAGCAACTACCTTTACATAACAAGAACCTTAATTTGCACAAAACTTGAACATGGGTATCCTTAATCAAGTAAAAAGAAAAGTACCCATTATCCAAATTTGCAAAAAGTTGCAACCTTTACATAACAAGAACCTAAATTTCCAAACTAAACAGCTTCTAAAATACCCAATTAAGATAATATAAGTCATTTCGGCTAAAACTATGCCTCATTCGCAAAGTCGAAAATTTGAACATGGGTATCCTTAATCAAGTAAAAAGATGAGAACCCAGAATCAAAATTTGCAAAAAGCTGCAACCTTTACATAACAAGAACCTTAATTTTAACAAGATTCCAACTTGGGTATCCTTAATCAAGTAACAAGAAAAATACCCATTATCCAAATTTGCAAAAAGTAACAATCTTTATATAACAAGAACCTTAATTTCCACAAAATTTGAGTACCCAGAAGTTAACTTTATATAAAAAGTAACAATCTAAAGTTCAATTCCTACTACGTGCAAATGAGAACACAAATATTTCTTACATCATCAAAGAAGAGGGAGAACCCATCACCAGTCGAAAAAGCCAAGACATCACCAGCAAGATTCAGACTCTGCCTGATATCAGAAACCGCAAGAAACAAAACCTCACCAGAGTCAACTTTGCTGTGATGGGGCCCTTTAGAAAGTGCTTTCAAAGCTTCAACCACTTGTGATGGCCAGAACAATGATGATGACCGGAGGACTAGTGGTAGGAAGGGTAGTATGGTGTTCAGATCTTCACGGTGATCCATTTTTGAGGTTTAAGGTTTTTGGAACATGTTTTGGAACAGGTACTAGGATTTGTGTTGGTTTTGGAACATGTTTTTTTAAGTCAATGAAAACCGGGTCGAACCGGGTTGACCCGGTTTTGTAGAAAAAACCAATGTTCTAAAAGGCGCGCAAATGAGTCGCAAGGTGCGAGGCGTGGCCCCGCCGCCACGAAATGTATCTTGGCGGCTGATCTAGGCGTGTCGTAAAAAGGCGTGATATCAAAAACCGCAAGGAACAAAATCTCACCAGAGTCAACTTTGCTGTGATGGGGTCCTTTAGAAAGTGCTTTTAAAGCTTCAACCACTTGTGATGGCCAGAATAATGATGATGACCGGAGGACTAGTGGTAGGAAGGGTAGTATTGTGTTCAAATCTTCACGGTGATCCATTTTTGAGGTTTAAGGTTTTTGGAACATGTTTTGGAACAGGTACTAGGATTGTGTTGGTTTTGGAACATGTTTTTTAAAGTCAACGAAAACCGGGTCGAACCGGGTCAAATCGGGTTGACCCGGTTTTGTAGAAAAAACCAGTGTTCTAAAAGGCGCGCAAAGGTGTCGCCAAGGCGCGAGGCGTGGTTTCGCCGCCACGAAATGAACTTTGGCGGCTGATCTAGGCGTGACGCAAAAAGGCGTGATATTAGAAACCGCAAGGAACAAAATCTCACCAGAGTCAACTTTGCTGTGATGGGGTCCTTTTGAAAGTGCTTTCAAAGCTTCAACCACTTGTGATGGCCAGAATAATGATGATGACCGGAGGACTAGTGGTAGGAAGGCTAATATTGTGTTCAAATCTTCACGGTGATCCATTTTTGAGGTTTAAGGTTTTTGGAACATGTTTTGGAACAGGTACCAGGATTTGTGTTGGTTTTGGAACATGTTTTTTTTAAGTCAATGTTTGGAAATCGAGTCAACCGGGTCGAACCGGGTTGACCCGGTTTTAAAAAAAAAAACCAGTGTTCTAAAAGGCGCGCAAAGACGTCGCCAAGGCGCGAGGCGTGGTTTCGCCGCCACGAAATGGACTTTGACGGCTGATCTAGGCGTGGCACAAAAAGAAGTGATATCAGAAACCGCAAGAAACAAAATCTCGCCAGAGTCAACTTTGCTGTGATGGGGTCCTTTTGAAAGTGCTTTCAAAGCTTCAACCACTTGTGATGGCCAGAATAATGATGATGACCGGAGGACTAGTGGTAGGAAGGCTAATATTGTGTTCAAATCTTCACGGTGATCCATTTTTGAGGTTTAAGGTTTTTGGAACATGTTTTGGAACAGGTACTAGGATTTGTGTTGGTTTTGGTTTTTGGAACATGTTTTTTAAACCGGGTCAATGTTTTGGAAGTTCAACCGGGTCAACCCAGATCGACCCCTTAAAAAAAAAAAAAAAAAAAAAAAAAAAAAAAAAAAAAAAAAAACTTATCTCGCCGGTGCAGGGTTTATAAAAATCACAAACGAAAAGTATATATATATATATACATGTGTAAATGCTCATTTTTCTGCCGCAAAAATTATGTAAAAAACTGTTAAAAAAAACCCATAAATAAAGTTTTTTAAGTCAACTGGTTTAGGAGCAATGGTTTCAAAGCGTAAATTCTAAAAAAGTTTTTGGATTTTTTTTTTTTTTTGAAAATTTTTTATTTTAAAAATCTTTTTAAAAAAGTTTTTTTTCTTTTGAATTTTATTCGAAATTTTTTCGCATTTTTTTGGAATTTTATTTTAGAAAAAAAAATATAAATTTTTTTCTCATTTTTTTTCCGGATTATTTTTTTAGAAAAAAAAGTTTTTTTTTTTTTTTTGACAAAAAAGCTTTTTTTTAGGATTTTTTAAGAAAATTTTTATTAGAAAAAAAAAATCTAAAAAAAATTTCGAATTATTATTTTTTTTTTTTTGAAAAAAAAATCGAAAAAAACACATTTTATTAGAAATTTTTTCGAATTTTTTTCTTAAATTTTTTTTTCTAAAGGACTAACTAACTGAAAGGACTAATGTTGCAAATGATCTTTGGTATAAATGACTAACGTTGCAAATAACCGTTAGGTTAAAGGATTAATGTTGCCACTTTACAATTAGACTTAACTAACTGAACTAACTTTGTTAGAAAATTAGATCAAAAGTGGAATGAAACTATCAATTTAGACTAAAATCGCAACTTTTTGAAAAAATAGACCAAAAATGAAATCCGCACCAAACCACAAAAACCAAAAATGTAGTTAACTCTATTATTTATGCTACTAGAGTTAGGATCAAATAAGAAGATTACTTAAAATAAGAAGTAATAAGAAGAACTATAACTATAAATCCGAGATGCACCGACCTAAATTAGATGCATCCCTATAATCTTAGATGCATTATAACGTATCATAATGTGTGTTCTAGCTTTTAATCAGATGCACATATGTATATTAGATGCATTTCTTGATTTCTCTTATTTTTTGTTCCTATGCACATGCTAAAATCATGAAAATCAATTTGCACCATCTATACATCAAATTAACTTTCGAAACTCAAGATGTTGCATCTATATGAATAGAAATGCATCTAATGCAAGTCGTTGCATCTCAAATATGTGGTTTTGGTCACTTCTTACCACTTCTTATTTTAATTTACTTCTTACTGGATCCCTACCCTATGCTACTATACTAATTAATAGTTTATTAATTACTTAACAAAACGAGTTCACCCGACTTCATTGTTACGTCATTTCAGCAACACTTACTCAAATATTATAGTCAAGTTTGTTTTTTCGCATATACTACATGATCCTTTCTCAGTATTATCATGTATTTGGCTTGTTTAAGTTGTTTCTACTAATATATGATGATGGTGTATGCTTTGTTTTGAATCCCACATCAATAAAGAAAAGAAACAGTGCTTACTTTATATATTATTGTTAGTTTAACGAATAATAAATTAATATATCATGACCGGACTCGAACTCGAGACTTCGGGATTGCACACTTTACGTATGAGTTTCAATTAATTAATAATTATTGTTTTGGTGACGAATAATTATTAAATTCACAAAATGATCGTTGGAGGAAAGATGAAGGACTGAACTTAAAATAAAGTTCAAGAAAAACATGGAATGGGCTTGTAAAACCCATGTTTGGCCAAACCCAACCCATTAGGGTGTAGGGTTTGTGTCTTGTGCTCCAAGATGTTGATTAGTATATAAACAAACCCCTTTGTTCATTCTAATCATCCCTTGGTTCACTTGCAAACCAAATCTCCTTCTCTTTCTCCTCTTGAGTTAGAAATCGAACTACACCCTTATAGGGTTCCTATTAGATTTCTAAGCTCAAAACCATTCTTGTTTAGTTGATCAACTACACCCTTCTAGGGTTCCTACGCGATCTTCTAAACATTGTGTTTGGATTGCTTGTGAATTAAGAACCTAGCTTTTCTTATTGAAACGCTACTAATACGTGTGTTCAAGAACGAAGTGTTGGCATACTTTTGCTAACAAGGTGATTTGCCCTATTCGACTAACCCTAGTCGATCCACCATTAAACCCAATTAGGGTTTATAGTTCTTGTTCCATTGGTTTCTTGTTCTTGCTAGAAATCACAAAGAGGTACGCATCCATTTATATTTGGTTAATTTATTATTTGTATTTGATCTATTCCGCTGCATACTCTTTGATGTTTATATGTTTATTGTTTTATATTATTCATATATTCCAACAGTGGCATCAAGAGCCGTTAATACATTATAATGAATTACCGAAACACATAAAATTGAATCGTTTGATTATAACATGCTTGGTGTTCTTATGTTTTTATTTTTTTCATAAACCCTAGTTTTTATTTTTATTTCGAATTTATTTAATTAATTATATATATGTCGAAAGTTTTTTTTTTTTTTTAAAGAAATTAGGGTTTGATGAATTATGTAATAAAAACTTGTAGAAACCCTAGGTTGCATGTAATTTATGTGTATGGATATTGTTATATGCCGTTTGGTTGCGTTCCTTGATTGACATGATTATTTGCTATAATATGTGCAATATGGGCATCCATGACAAACCATGCATGTGTTGTCTTGGATTATGATGATTTGGTTTTAAGATTTCATGCTTATTATGCGATTCTTTTATAATTGATAAATTGTTTAGTAAATATTATGAATAAAGATTACTAAAATTTGATTAATTATAAGAATAGAGAAGACCCTATTAATCGTGTATTAAATCAATAGTGTGTTTTAATATTGATTTTAATTTGCATGACCATTATTGTTGTTGTTTGTTTATTTTATTTTATTACTTTTGTTTTATATGTTTTTAACATGATAGTAACAAAGGGTAATTTCAATAAATAAAATATTAAACGGACTTAATAATGGTGAAATCTTGTTTTGAGCTTACTTAATAAATCTTGGACTTTTGGTTGATTGATCGCGACTGTATTAAGTGGTTGAAAGGTAGAACTAATTATGACAAACTATTAAAGTGGGTATAAGGATGGCTACGCATTAAATTGCGGCCTTAGTGAGCCTCCATTCTGGCTTACCGCTCGCCTGTGAGTCATATTTTAGTCTTTACCTAACATCCATGATAACTACGAAGCACTTAAGGCAAAGTTGTAAGTTTCTCAACGCCTCAATCAAAAGTTTGGAGATTTAAGCTCGTAAAGAAACTAATGAGTAAAAGTTTTTTTTTACATGAAACATATGCTACAAGATGAATGCATGACATCTTTGTACATATATTTTGATTACACACATCAAAAATACTACCCTTAAATTTAAGTTATATGATCCAATGAAACGGAAACACCTGAAATTGGATCTACGCCAGGGCGTAACCTGACTAGATTGCAATGAAAGGGCAAATTACATGATTTCATCACTAGCAGATCAACTGGTGTGGTGTCATTATGTAAGTTTGTTGTTTCTTAAATTGGTTAACTTAATTGAGTTGATAGTGGGAACTGATCACTCAAGGCATAAGAAGATGGGGATAAAACATGCTTACATTGCAACTGCGGTTGGCAAATATGTAAATCCCATCGATTCTAGGAATTGCAATTGAATATTGGCAATTGGGACACGTCTCGTACCTTATTGAATAACGTCATCACTAGCAGATCAACTGATGTGATGAACTTATGTCAATTTGGATCCTAGTTTTTCAGTGAAAATTAAATGGTTATTTGATTATGAACCATGGGTATTTAATTTTCTTGAAAATTTAATTATCGAAAATACTAAAATTGAATTTTGTAATTCTTTTTTAACGTATTAATGCAACATTAAAGTCGTAAACGTGATTTGGTCTTAAATTGGTAAATTGATATAATTCTGCTTTCAAACATAATGTTTGATTGAGAAAATTTTACCGAAATGAAAGAAAGTCTATTTTTCCATGAGAGAAGAATAAGACTCAATCCTATTCCTTTTCATGATTGAGAAAGGTATGATAGGAACATAAGAATAAGACTCAATCCTAAGTCTATTTTCCATGAGAAAAGAATAAGACTCAATCCTATTCCTTTTCATGATTGAGAAAGGTATGATAGGAACATTAGAATTGTCTACATTCTAATATATAACTCATAGCAATCTTTAATATTTAAGGATATAGCACATCTTATTTTCCATAGAAATTTCATTACTCTTATTTGGTAAATGAATTCTTCTATAACAAACAAGGCATTTGGTTAAATGGAAAATATGAGTTATTAGAAGCTGGACAGATTACCGCAAAATTGGTAAAAGGCAAAGCAAGTATTTTATCTAGTTGTTGTGCTTTAAAGGTGCTACATACAATTATGGGGATGGTAGGCCTATTAAGGAAGAAGCTGCATGCTCAAATTCTTCAAGTTAATCTCATTGATGGATAATCCATCATAAACATAGTAGAATACACATTTTAGAACCTGAGTAATTATTACGTACGGGTTTTTCTAAATGTGTAGGAAAGTAAAAACAAGCAAATTGTTTTCACTGGTTATGAAACACGTACAATGTTGTCAAATCCAGTGGGAGCTTTGTGTTGTTTACTGAATATAGAGTTATTGTTATGTTCTCTAATTCAGTGGGAGCTACAAGACTTAATTTCTGTGTAGTAGCCCAAAATTATCTTCAAGATAATTACTTTCAAATTGTAGACACTCATGTTCTTCGGATAGCCATATGCGTTTCCTAATAAGACAAAGTAGTCCTACATCTACTTATGACACAAATCATATTGAATCACATAAACAAACTTATGTTGTGTTGTTTATATACTACATGATATTGTTCAATGCACAAGTGGGAGAATTGTCTATTGTGTGCAAAGGAACAATACATAGAGAAATATGATGATAGGATTCTCTTAATTGCAAGGTAAGAGATCAATGTTCTAATAATACTTATACATTTAATGTGTAAGATTATCTTATGTAGAACATGTGTCATGATTATAAGACTACTTTTATGTCTTATGATATTCAAATTAAAAGAAACACTTGAATTTACAATTTACGTCAGGGTGTAACCTGCCTAGATTGCAATAGAAAGGTAAACTACATGATTTCATTACTAGCAGATCAACTGATGTAATGGAATTATGTGAGTTTGCAGTTTCTTAAATTTGATAATTCATAAAATGACATAAGCAAATGAAGTAGTAAATTAACTTGAAATTGCTATTGAAACCAAGTGGAGGTGTTCACAAATACTTTAGTTATTTATGTTTATATCTTCTTATAAACATGAAGTCTTTTAACTATTACAAGACTTATAATAAAGTAAGACGTTAAACTTGTTATGTTTCAAACAAGAAATCATTGAGTTGATCAATGATGTACAACGTAAAGTGGGAATATAACAGTTCATGTCTTCTTAATACATGAACATGAAGTAACTTGTTCAAAAGGTACTTATGTTATATAGCATGCAATTGGCTTGGAAATTCTATTGTACCATTAAGTTGACTTAGTTGGTAAATAGGTAAGCCAAAGGGAATAAGTTTATCTTACATATTGTTAGTTTGTCTCACAATATTAATTCTAATGAAACATCACAAGTTGGTGGTGTGTTCAGTTAGGAAAAATCAAACTCTTGTTATATTGTTTGATTAAAAGATAAATATGACTTCTTTTCTTCCAAAAGTTGTCAAGGTTAGAAAATTGAGTATGGATTGAATATACTCAATAAGACTCCAACCTAGAAGATTAAATAAGACATTATGGAATGTGATGAATCACATTAAAGTCTTAAAATGAAGTTCTGATTTTGTTAATAAGCAGTTTTAACAAACAAGAGTCAGGAACTGTAAAATATTTTTGTAATATCCCAAATGAGAACGATTTAGTGTTGCTCATCTTGCTAAAGTATTTATAAAATACAAAAGGCAAGTGGGAGTTTTGTTTAGATCTTGAAAGATCAAAATTACAAAATATATAATCTTCTAAAACCACACTAGTGAAAATCATGATGAGGTTTGAAATGTAAAGGTTAAATCTCAACATGATAAAACTCTCATTCATAGATCCGTAGGGATGTCTCAGATATTTAATTAATATGCTGAGAATTATGAATTACAGGATCAAAGTAAGCCTGTTAATCATAATGACGCATTTACTAATTATGGTAAATTGCTCATACTATGAATGTTAAGATGATGTCTATAAAGATAAGTCAACTTTGAAAATTTGGTTTATCTTAATGAAGATGAGTTTCTGCAAGAGAAGAAAAACCCTAGAGGTTTAAATCTTTGCATAAAGAAACATATGGACAAAATTGTATACATATTTTAATGTATGTCTTATGACAAGATTATTAATCATACTTATGTAATTAACTATGATTGAATACTTTTTCCTAAGCACATTAAAATTACAAAGTTGGTAATTGTCATACTCATTTTTATGAATATGAAATTTGACAATGGATTATAAAATTTCTTTCTTATATAATTACTTAAGCGAGGACGATGAGTAATTAAGAGTTTTATGAATTCATTTAAAAGTATACAAAATACAAGAATCCAAGTATGGATAGATGCATGCATCAAGGAGATAAATCTTATGTTTAAATATTAAATCTATGTTTTGATTTATAATTTAAAATAAGATAACTCCTAAGTAATTCTGAAAGCTAGTGGGAGTATTATGTTTACTTATTTAAATCATATATGTTGTATAACATATAGGAAGTAACATTCTATATAAGTTAAATGGTAAGTCATAACTTGGAATGAAACTTTACTTGAAAGATTTAATAAGTAAAACATACAACCTTGAATACATGTTTATTAATGTAAACATGTGCGGTAAATGGATCTAATAGAACATGATATATCATTTAGAAAGTTTAAATGGATATGTAGTACATGAATGAAATTTAAGTTGGACACAAGAATTTTTCATGTACATCATGTTGTTGTTATATCATGCTTTGATAAAAGATGATTTGACAACATTGATATCTAATTAAAGATATTAGATAAGTTGTGTAATGAATATTCTAAAGGAATATATTTGGATATAGAATCACATCCTCAGCCTGGAACAATTTCTAGATTCTATAAATGAACAATTTGTAAAATTGTCATAGCCAACAAACTTGAAAGTTTGGAAGGAATAAAACATTACACATTGAAGTTTACGGAAAAGAGCATATTGTTGTTTGCATACAATGATGCTAATATAAATTGAGATGACACTCAATACTAGTCATGGAAGGATTTCATCCTTGTTAATAGCCATGTGTACTAGTTATGCTTAACGGAAAAGCATAGTTGCATTATACGTTAAAGAATAAGAATACTTTAAACTTTAAAGGTTTGGAAGTTTAATAATCATAAATTGTATGTTGAGGATGTCATACACATTTTATGATGTATTATGTGGTTATATCAAATTATTTGAATGCACATATACAAGAATTTCATTATTGAAATAAGTATTCTCAAAATTCCGATAGATCAAAGTTAGTTGAATAATGCCTTGTCAACAAGTATGATTATCATTACTTGGGCATAATTGTCAACAAGTACGATTGTTATTACTTGAGACAAAATTCATTAACAAGAATTTTTCATGCATTGATCTATTTAGTATTTGGATAAGGTTGTTAAGCAATTATTATTTAATAATGAATTAAAGTACTGAGTACGTTTGTTTTCATTAATAATAGATTGTATCCCATATTTGCATGTTTAATCCATGAATAACTTATGTTATGTTATTCTAAATAGTCCGTTGTCAATTAATGATATGGGAGTATCATTGAACTAAGACAAATGTGAGATTTGGTATAATATATATAAATATATTGATGCGTGGACAAGCCAAATTCACATGATATTCAATACTGGATAAATTGAATATAGGACAAAATCCCAATTACATGATTGTACTTATGGATGTTGTCATTAGAGTAAATCATGAATATTTATCCTCAGACTTGAGATACCAGGTAACTACTGTGGATGTAGCTCATTTTCTGTGAGATAATCTAACGCTATCCGTAACTGGTAGTTATAAGGATTATTTTCAGAGGTGATGCGAAGTTCATAGGTTATGCTTGTAGTCAATACAGGATTTGGTTCCTTCAAATTTGTTTTGAAGTTTAATACTGTTTGGCCACTCGTAGGATTAACAAGATGTTTGCATGGCCATGCCCAAGGTCTATCTGGAATGCGTTCAGATGAATTGGTAATCTTGCTTGATCATAAATAACGAGAAACACTAGTTAATTATGGAATGACTTCGATCCATATCCATATTAACATAGTATTAGAATCAAAAGGATAAGTATGATGATGAATCATCAAAGGTGGTTTTTTCCAGGAAACCATACTCGAGATCGTTCTGGGGACATTGGCGTGTTATGCTAAACTAACCATTGTCATTGTTACATTAATCTATATCCGAGTGGGAGCTGTTAGTTTAACGAATAATAAATTAATATATCATGACCGGACTCGAACTCGAGACTTCGGGATTGCACACTTTACGTATGAGTTTCAATTAATTAATAATTATTGTTTTGGTGACGAATAATTATTAAATTCACAAAATGATCGTTGGAGGAAAGATGAAGGACTGAACTTAAAATAAAGTTCAAGAAAAACATGGAATGGGCTTGTAAAACCCATGTTTGGCCAAACCCAACCCATTAGGGTGTAGGGTTTGTGTCTTGTGCTCCAAGATGTTGATTAGTATATAAACAAACCCCTTTGTTCATTCTAATCATCCCTTGGTTCACTTGCAAACCAAATCTCCTTCTCTTTCTCCTCTTGAGTTAGAAATCGAACTACCCCCTTATAGGGTTCCTACTAGATTTCTAAGCTCAAAACCATTCTTGTTTAGTTGATCAACTACACCCTTCTAGGGTTCCTACGCGATCTTCTAAACATTGTGTTTGGATTGCTTGTGAATTAAGAACCTAGCTTTTCTTATTGAAACGCTACTAATACGTGTGTTCAAGAACGAAGTGTTGGCATACTTTTGCTAAAAAGTTGATTTGCCCTATTCGACTAACCCTAGTCGATCCACCATTAAACCCAATTAGGGTTTATAGTTCTTGTTCTATTGGTTTCTTGTTCTTGCTAGAAATCACAAAGAGGTACGCATCCATTTATATTTGGTTAATTTATTATTTGTATTTGATCTATTCCGCTGCGTACTCTTTGATGTTTATATGTTTATTGTTTTATATTATTCATATATTCCAACAATTATATGTTGTATTGTATCAATTAAATTGAGGTGAGCATTATATTGTATTAGATTGATCAGCGCGTGAGTATAACAAAATATTCAAGTGTTGGTTAAATTGATACAATCAATTTAAGCTCTCAATTTTTATTTCTTTTTGTCATGTTGTTTAATTTGATGTTTGATTGATGTGCTAGAGCAAAGTTATTGAATAAGATTACATATGTTTGTATTGACAAAATTAGGCTGATAAGCAATTAATCATACATATGTGAAGTGGGTTTTAAATTTGTGGTACTAATTATGTGTTTGTTTCGGCTTATGGCTTATCTGTTTTTGGGCTTATGTTTTATAAGCTCACTTTTTGTGACTTATTTTGAAACTGTTCGCCTTATATAAGTTTATTATGTCATAATGCCTTATATAAGGGCATCCACTATGGTGGTTTATAAAAAGATGAAGAGGTCCATAATATTGTTAACCATAGTGAACATCAATTTCATGCTTACATGGCATAAAGAGTTCTAATATCTTAGACCTTTTCACAATTTAATGCATTGAGTTATGTCATATATTTATAAAGCTTTAACAAGTTTATCTATAGTGGAAATAGGTTTATAAATCTAAAAGGTTTATAAGTTTGTGATGTGGCATAATTATAAACCTTTGTAAAGGTTTATCATAGTGGATGCTCTAAGCTGAAAAGTTTCAAATTAGCCACAAAAGTGAGCGTATAAAACATAAGCCCAAAATCAAATAAGTCATAAGCCGGCTATATAAGCCCAGACAAACACCCCTACTACGTGCAAACAACCCCAAAACTAAAAAAGAAAAGAACACATGTAGTCCCTTAACTCTTCCTGCAAAATTACTTATCAGATTCTTACCGGGCATCATCCTAAAATCAAGTTGCTTCTTCATCACCCAATTGTAATAAGTCCTAGTCATGATGTTAACGGGGGATCTAGGGTCGATGTAAGCTTTCCATATATGCATGTGTCCGATATTGCATGTGATGTTAATGTTAGAGGGGTCTCCCATTTTGATAAGGGGTGTGCCGAAGATATATGGTCTCTCGGGACTATCGAATAAATCCTTATGGTACTCCCGTTCTTCCTCAGTGGGCAACTTATCAAAGTATTTTTCTATAGGCTCTACCTCCTCTAATTCCTCATCCTTATTAACCTCAACTTCCCTACTCTCATCCTTAATATCGGATTCTACTCTAACTTCATCCTTGTCACTCTCCTCTATCTCCTTATCTATCGGTTTAATGGTGACAACATTGACAAAGTGGACATGTTTGGATGATGAGGGGTCCTTAATTTGGATTCCACTATTGGTGTCCCTAGTGTCCTTCCTAGGTGTGATTAATGCTTGGTTGTTGAGGGCTTTCAACAAGTTGTCAATCTTGTTGGTCATCTCCGTTTGTTGTTGGTTGAATTCGGTTTCGAACCTAGCTATGCGAGCTTCTTGAGATGCCATGAACTTAGACATTAATCCTTCAAGATTGTTGGTACTACCATAGTTGTTAGAAGGATTGTTGTTGAAAGTACGGTTGGATGTTGGACCGTTTGGTTGGTAACGATTAGGCGGATTGGAAGAATTGGGTTGATTTTGTTTCCACCTAAGGTTTGGGTGATTTTTCCAAGAGGGGTTGTATGAATCACCGTAAGTGTTTGGCTCGGGCTTGAAAGTGTACCACTTATCTCCCGCTTCTTCGGTACGCGAGGATGCGTAGTCCGCAAAAGCTGTTCCGGGGAGTTCCACACAATCACGAGTGTCATGGGGACCACTACATAATTCGCATGAAGAAGTGATTTTGTTCACTTGGCTTGAAGGCTTAGGAGCTTCGTAAGATTTCATGAGAAACTTGACTTGGTCCTCAAGTTCCATGATCCTACGATCGGGAGTGCTAGAATTGTTCGAAGGCAAAGATATTGCCTTGACCGTTTTGTTCAAATCACGGGGATCATTCCAACTTTCGTTGTCACAGAGAGCAAGATCTTCTATGAGTTCCCATGATTGTTCCGCACTAAGATCACGTAGCTTACCACCGGCCGATTGGTCAATGGCTCGCCTCGTGGAGAGATCGATATGGTCATAAAAGATTTGGACTTGGAGCCAAAGATCTATGCCATGATGAGAGACTTTTTGGAGTAAGTCCTTGAAACGAATCCATGCTTCATAAAGAGATTCATTTTGACGTTGTTGGAACATCAAAATGTCATTCCTAAGCTTAGTAGTTCTCCCCGGTGGGAAAAATTGAGCAAGGAAACGAGTGGTGAGATCATCCCATGTGGTGATGGATCCCGCGGGTAAACGCTCAAGCCATTGACTAGCTTGATCCCGGGGTAGTCTCTCTAGTTGCAACATCTAGGTCTATGGAATCTACGATTTTGAGGAAGTCCTTAAGATGTTGGTTTGGATCTTCGGAATGAAGTCCATGGAATGCACATCCGCTTTGCACCAACCGGATGGTGTCGGATCGCAAGGGGGTCACATTGGCTCCGGTGAGCTCAATGGTGTTTTGGTAGCCTTGGTGGCTAGGTCGGGAATACTCTCCGAAGGTTCGGGGCCTAAGGGGTTCTAGTGGTGGGTTTTGTTGTGGTGGGATGACGGGTTCAAAGATGTTCCCGTTGTCCATGATGTTGGGTGGTTACGAACAAAGGCACAAAGAAATAAGATAGACTAAAGAAAACCTAAAAATAAAAATAAAATCTTACTAGAAAGGAATCTAGCAAGTAGACCTAATACAAAGAAATTCTAACCTATACAATAACTATTCCCCGGGCTGCGGCGCCAAAAACTTGATACGTGGGAATCGCACCAGGCTTTACCTCTCAAGGGATCTTGAGAAGCTTACAACCCCCACCAGGCAGTGTACCTGATCGTTGTAGTATAGTATAGTGACAAGTACCGGGGGATTGATCGTTCAGCTAGGAATAGTGTCGCTAGGATTAGAAAACCTAAATACTAGTTCTAAAGGTGAAGGAAGATTATTTTTTGTATTTTTATATTTTTTAGAAAGCAAGTAAAATTCTCGGGTTTGAAGGATTTGGGCGGAATTAGTTGCTAATTAACTAACCCAATACTAAGATGCAATCAAAATAAAATACTAAAAATGAAAATAAACTAATTATACTAAAGTTGTGAGCAGTAATTGGAGAAAATGTGTTTACTTAGATTTCACTACTCCCTAGACATCTTTTACACGTTAATTACTTGTTATAATTGCATGGATAACGGATCGTATTCCTTAATACCATTCATGGAGTGGCACACTTAACTCCCCAATTCTATGAGCTCTTATCTCCTCCTACACCATGCCCAGCACAACTATAGGGATTGTAAACAGTGGCTCATGCATTAAATACAACCAATAAAGACCTAGTGCGCGCCGGTTCATCTTTCTTAAGACGTTCAAGCATGTTACCAATTGGAGATCTGCCAGTTTTCTTAAGCCTAACATATAAATCATTCATCCAAGACAAGAATAAACAAGTAATCAACACATAATCAACATTTAGGTTTCATTAGATCTAAGCAAACACAAGATAGATCTAGCCTAGCATGATGGAATTAAGCTAAGAACAAGATATAGACAACCAACACATAGACATATTGATTGAATTAAAGGAACACTTATCTTGATTAAACATGCAAGGTATCAAGGGGTTGGAACCCTTGAAAAACCTGTAAAGTTACACCAAAATCGTACTTAGGGTTTCTCCCAAAACTTCCCTCCTTAATGTGAAAAATTAGAAAACTATATATAAAAAAATGGGTCTGACGGCGTCAAGACCAATTAGGTGACGCCGTCACCTCGCCGCCAAAACTCTTCTCGGACTGCCTTGATCTACATTTGACGCCGTCAAGTACTAATCATTTCCAGGCCGTCATGACTTTTTACTCTTGACGCCCTACCTTCATGACGCCGTCAAATCTCTACTGGACCGTCATGGAAAATTGCTCTTGACGCCGTCAAGGAGTTGCTCTTGACGCCGTCACCTACTGTTCCCAGCATGGAAAATTAAGACTTTGGCGTTTTCTTCACTTTTATGCTCCAAAAACGTCCGAATTGCTTCTTTTTCCAGATTTCTCTCCCAAAGTACCTAAAATCACAAAAGGAACGATTTAGGGCAATATTTGATCAAATAAATTCGAATTCGGGCTTAAATGACCCCCTAAAAACGGATCATTTTTCGCCTCATCAGTGTGTGTGCACAAAAGGTGAGAAACAAATAACCCCAAGCCTTGTATATATACTAGAGAAACTTAGAGTCCAAGTTAGCTAAGGATTGGGTCTCCCCTCCCCTTGTCCATCGGCCATCCATGCCCAAGAGGGATTCTAGATCCTTCTTGGCACTTAGTTTCACTCTAGTCCTTTTCCTTTTGCTACTAATGATAGTTAGTCCATACGGTTAATAACTAACGACCATTTAGTCCATTAAATATTTATTTAATTATATATACACGATACTATATCATATATATAATTAATATACTTTTACTCTTGTTTGTAATGTGTGCAATCCCGAGGTCTCGGGTTCGATACTAGACATCTACATATTAATATTTATACGTAACATTTAACATAATCTTTATGTAACAAATTAACAATGGTCTTGCACATCCTCTCTCAATGTGAATATTATCATGTATTTGGCTTGGTTCTAATAAATATGATGACAGTGTATGCTTTTTGTTTTGAGTTTTTAATCCCACATTGGTAAAGAAGAGAAACTTCACTTACTTTATATATTGTATTGTATTTGGTTCACTTAAATGGAGATCAACATTATATTGTACAGTATTAATCCAAAACACTTGTGTAAAACAAAATACTCAGGTGTTGGTTAATATGATACAATCAATTTAAGTTCTCTATTTTTATTTCTTTTTGTTATGTTGTCCCATTTGATGTTTCGTTATGCTAGAGTAAAGTAATTGAATGACATTGCAAATGCTTGTATGACAAAATTAGGCTAATAAGCCGATAATCATACATACATGAAGTGGATCTTAAATGTGTGGTACCAAACCGCATCATAGTTTTCAATCATTTCCTGGAACCGGGCGTGCTTGAACCATCTACCACGGGGGGCTAAGCTTAGGTAAGAGAAAATGTTTCGTTTCTTTCTTTGGCAAAAGCTGGACCAACAAGAAAAAAGTTTTTGGCTAAAACGATGATCTTTTGATGAAATAGGAACCTCTTATAACTTATGGATTCACTTATTATCATTTCTTTGTTTTACCATAACTAAAACAAGCCGCACAAGTTTAATACCTCGAAAAGATGTATGAAGTTTTTTTGTTTAATATTTGTCGGGGTATCGTCCCTTTTAACCAAAAAAGAAAAAAAAAAGTTTTAAAAGGACGCTATCAAAGTAGGTTTGAGGCAAGAAAAGAAAGTTGCGACGAATCAATCGCTTGTCATAAGAAGCAAAAACAATAAAAGCTTGTCCACAATACTCCCAATGCCAGGGAAGATGACTCTCCTTTACACCTGTTTTCGGCCAAAGTTTCGTAAAATAAAAGTGCACAAACATAATAAACTATTATTAATCGAAAGTCCCCAAGAGGGATTATACATATTTGCAGTCGGAAATAAAGCTACACCCGAAAATTACATTAGGAAATGATAATGTACAGTTCTTTGAAATCAGTTTTACTTTCAAACTCTTGCAATCACATTTTTAACATTAAGTACGCAACAGGAAAAAACACACAAGCAAAGCAACGGCCATCTGCCTTTGCAGGAAGGAACCTGAGGTTAAAAGAACGAATTTTATATATCAGGAAGACATATTTAGTTTTTGAATTACCATATTTGAGTCTTCAGGTTTACAGTATCAAAACTAGAGGGGCAAGATGAACGAGTTGCGCAGATATTGTAAGATGTCAAAATGGTTTTTGGGTGGAAACAAGTCAAAATGGTTTTTGATGTGAGTTTCTTAATTATCAGAGAGTCTCAAATGCAATTCTCTTATACCCAAAAGTGAAGAACAAGCTGATAACAAAAAGAAAACTGAGAAAAAGACATCATAGTCAAGTTTCAAAAAGCCAAGAGTCAAGATTGCTGTAAAAGTAAATATTTCTTAAAACACATGAAGAGAATTGAACTGATGAGTGATCATGTAAATTCCGGGTATTCACCATTGAGTTTACAGATGGTAACATTCCAACTTAAGCCACTATATATTTACAATTCCTTTTACATCTTGGTTGATCCAAAAAGAATCCATAATGGAAATACTGATAACCATTGAAATGGCTTTTCTTTACAAGTATGTGTTCTATGTAGTTCATGTAGGTAAAATTTACAAGCAGTAAAATTCCATTTCCATCTTAAGCCACTGTCTACAATCCCTTTTACTCTTGTATACACAACAATTTAGCACAAATAATACCATCCAAATAAACTGCTATAACATATTCAATCATCCATTTTTTATAATCCTATTGAGTCACATGTTTAGATAACATTATGGTTACAATTTAGCATATAAATACTTTATTTTTAGCCATTTTAGTTTATGCTTGACTTCTCTAAGGTGAACTAGACTAATGAGCACTATTATATTAAGCTAGAGGATAAATATTCAGCCCAAAAGTATTTACTTAGCAATTTTAGTTTATGTTTGACTTGTCTAAGGTGAATTGATCATTGAGGAGTTCATTCCTCATGACTGTAGTGGGTTATTTGAGACAACAATGGCAATTAGAGTAGCAAAGATAAGCCAATTGCGATTCATACAAATACCATATATTGAATCAGTTACCACATGCATTGGTAAAACTTACATTAGCTTCGCCTTCGGTAGAATTTCATAAATCCAAAGATCATTGATGTAATTGTAAGCTTCCAAAACTTGTCATTCCTAGCTGCACATCTTGCACTATGACTTAAGACTACTTTCTGTTCAATAAACAACTCGCCATCATTTTCTCCCAAATAATTGTTGGAAATAATACAACAGCCCGACTGGTCAGCAAGAAGCAATGTTTCCTTGTAAGGGCAAATGAAGAATGAATCCTTTTCTCCATAAATCCCGAGATTATTGATGTGTTCTGAGCATGGTTGATAAACTTGGAGTGCAGCAAACTTTTCGTACTCCTTTACAGTTTCCATTATAGGTTCACCACTTATTGTGAATCCCAATACGCTACTAACTGACGAATTTTCAGGTGTGTTAATGTTGAATAGCTTTGTAAAAGACTCCTCCTCCCCCATCATCCATACGCCATATACTTGTCCATTCACCTCATTAGTGTATACAGACACAACAAGAGACTCATTTAGCTTAGAAATGGAGATATCCATTGAATCCCGATTTGGTATACTATCTGGGAGGTTTACCTCTTTAAATTCTTGGGTAATCAAATCAAATGACAAGATCAAAGGCTTATATTTAGATACATCATCAAAAAGGACATCATCTAACCAATCATAAGCATCCCAAAAAATAAACCTATCCGTAGCAACAACTTGAGCATTCGGTCTAAGTATAATTGATTCACGAGGCACCTTGGCCGTACTTGGTATCATCTTCCAAGCCTTGGAGCTCAAGGTAAAAATTCCAACTTGCCATATCTTTTCTAAACACATTACAACAACAGTTGGATCATAAGTTGAAGGACAAACCCCAAAACCAAAATAAGTCATTTTCTTCGTGAGCAAATAAGGCACAACGATACCAACGGACTTCCTGATTGAAGGGTTCCAGATAACAACCATTTCTCTAAAAAAGAAGCGGAAGTAATCGAGCAAACACCACAAACCACAAGAGCTACCAATTACTTTTGAATACTCTATGTAATTTAATGAGGTTAGGAACATTTGGAGGAATATCTTGTTGTTGTTGTTCATCATCTACAAAAGAAACATATTTTACCTCTTCATCTGAATTATGTTCGTACTGGGTGCATGTCGCGGGCGCCGAACCCGATGATAAACTCGGGGCTGTCGATAAAAGACTTCCATAGTTTTGAAACAGCCCTGCATCGAATCAATGACTTGACGTCGGCAACTTTTTTAATGATTTCCAATTGGATTTCAAAAGGAATGTTGTCTGACATTTTTAAATTTCTTGATTAGGATTTCTGAAACAAGTGACGAGTGTTTGGAATGTAGAAATTTGGGATCTTTAAGGTTTTGGATTGTGTTGGTTTTTGAACATGTTTTGAAAACCGGGTCATTGGGTGGTTCAACCGGGTCGACCCGGTTTTATGAAAAAAAACAAACAAACTGTTTATATACGTGTCTAAACACATTTTTATGCTATAAAAATCATGTAAAAAAACTTTTAGTAAACATAAAAGAAGCAAACCCGGCTAGAATTGTTGACCCGGGTTGCTAAAAAACCAATGATTTGAACACCTCAAAGTTTTTGTGCCAGTTTGGTTGAAAGATATGTGAAAGCTTTTTAAGTTTTTTTATGCACGATGTTTATGAATTTTAATGTATTGTTTTAATTTTTAATTTTGTTTTTAACTAAATTTGTTAAAAAAGTTAGGTTTGGTGGTGACATTACACCTATTTGATAGTTGGTTAAATGTTAATATGACGCTCACAGCCTGACATGAATATGGTAGGTTTGGTGACCATTGCACCGTACACCAAGCTAGTGGTGATGTTGGTGGTGGAGAAGGATCTGTGTTGCGTTGACTTGACGATAATGATGTTGGTCGCCGCTTTACCCAATCTAATAATGAGTTCACCCAACTTAATTACTCCATCCGTCTCAAAATTTAAGTCCAGTTTAACTTTTTTAATCAAACTTTTACCTTAATTTATATATTTTGCATCAAATATTATATAATACAAACAAAAATATTAAGGTCAAAGTTCGATTAAAAAAATCAAGTTGGACTTATATTTTGAGACGGATGTAGTAATAAAATTTGTCATAATAGTAATTTTTAGTGGTTTATACAATAACTTTAAAAAAAAAAAAAAAAAAAAAAAAAAAAAAAAAGTTAGAACAGAAATATACATTTATTGTGGTATGATAATATAATTTGTGCTATTAAATAATAGTTTAATTAAACGTTCATTGTTAAGTCATTTATTATGGTATGATACTTTCTTGGTTCGTTGAGTATTTGCGTTACTCTGAATGTGAAAATTATCATGTATTTGGTTTGTTTCATATACATGATGATGATGTGTACGTTTTGTTTTGAGTTTTAAGTCCCACATAAGTAAAGAAAAGAAACATTGTTTATTTTATATAACGAGTACTCCGGTGCGGCCTCGCGGGTATTTAACGTAATTTTTTTGCTATTTTTTAGAAAAATTTTCGTTACTATGTTTACATGTATAGTTGACATGTATCTAATGAATATACAATTTGGCTTTTGAAGTCAAACATGGACTCGCTTGAACTTCAAGGATGATAAAATCTTTTTGCCGTACAGAAATGTTTGAGCATATAACCAAACTATATAACATGTTCTATTAAAAAGTTAAACTAAACAATACTTTGTATAAAATAATTGAAGTGCAACCTTTAAAGTTTAATTGTCTATGTTACAGATACAAATTTCAGTATGTAGTAACCAACTTGTCTTAAGTGCTCTTGCGAATTGCTGATGCATCCTGCAGAATTTCAGCGGATCGATACTCCATTAGACACAGTGGCGAGCAACTCCTTTCCAGTTTTTCCATGTTTAGACGTTGATGTTGCCTGAGAACATGCAGATTGCTTGTCAACCTCAATATTAAACAATAACTAGCCAGAAGTTCCTCCATATCAGATGCATTTTTTTCCATCTATTTAAGTAAAGATGAAATTAACAAATACTTGTATTTCTTTTAGTTGGGTATTTGGCAAAAGTGCAGGTCGGCAAGTTTAAAGCTCTGTGTCATGTCTGCAACTACAACTGACCTTAAGCCAACCATAGGGTCCAACAGCTTGGTTTGGTTGTCGGGTTGTTAGCAAGTCGTCATGATAATCTGTGAATAACAAATTAAAAAAAAAAAAAAAAAAAAAAAAAAAAAAAAAAAAAAAAAGTGAAGCCCGCTTAAACAAAAAAATGGCAATAAGCCTATATAGAAAAAGTATAGTAACGAACATGCAAACCTAGCATGGTCCTTTCCTTTTAGATGAGTCGTTCCAACATTGCAACATTTGTGCAACATACTGTATCTTGTAGCAGGAACATAAACACAGAAAAAAAATTAACAAAATCATATTCTATAATTAGTATTTCATGTTTCACATTACTAAAGAAAGCTTCGTTGTGCAAACTGTGCATCGAAGCAAGAAAACTATATTTGCTCTACTGGTTGTATTTCAAATGGTAATAGACGATAATTTCATAAGCTTCATAAGATATTAACGGTAGAAGCTGACATTTCATGAAAATTTAGTGTGCGTATGCAAATGTCAAGTGTAGTTACATATATGAGAAAGTTGTTAACCTAAGACGGTAACCATAATATTCTTGTAGCAGTTGATGATGCGGCAGTTACGGTTGCAACCTCAGTAGTTGAAATCAGAAGCTTTATGATTGAAACTACACCTGTTCCAGGCCCATTTCAGTCACCTCAAGCCCATCCATTTGAGCCCTGGATGGCCCCGGCGCAGTCCCTATTTCAACCATAAATTCCATACCCATTTCAGTCCCCAAGTTGATCCGTTTTAGACTCAACTTCAACCCCATAAACAAATTCATGTATGGCTTATTTCGACATCCAAGCTGACTGAAGGGAGCCCCAAACTGCAACTGTTCCACCTCCTATCCCAGCATTCAAACAGAACCATGTTTGCCTCTAGTCCAGTCTTGTGTGCTTCATCAAGTGTATTTGTTGCAGCTGCAACAGTCTCAATTTTGTCTTCTCTTTGTCCGAGTCATTATAATTCTTACCATTAACAATGGCTTCCTACCGCATTTATGGCAGTAACAATAACCTGCTAAAAGAAAAAAGAAAAGAGGTTAAACACTTCTTATAAAAAGTATTGCGTGAAATTGTTTGACTCGTTTACTAATAATTTACCAGAAGTATTTCATCGTTTAACCCACTTGACCCAAACCCGTTAACCCAAATAATTTATTTGACCCTCACGCATTGTAGATAGAACGCAGGCAAGATCAACAATTTTATAAGTAATGGGTGTGGTCAAAATCAAATCAACCAACTCTAACATAACGCACGAAAAAAAAATGTACCTGGTTAAAAAGTAATTTCTTTCGCGATGAGCAAATGTCTGAAGATGTCTGTCCATGCTCCTGTAATTTAAGCTCATCAACTCAAAGTTCTAATTTCAGTTTAAATATAAATGAGCAAATGTGCATACTTGACAGCGTTGGTGATAACATCAAAAGAGTCTGATCCAACGATCACAAAAACCAAATGACTCCTTTCTAAATCTTTCGGATCAGGATGTCCTGCAAATTAGCATAAATTCAGCATATGTATCAACTTATTTAAGTGCTTATAAGCTTATCTACTTACTTCTAATGCAAATAATACCATCAATAATTACAAAGGCTAAGAATGTCGAATACGCATTATAACAGGTTTGGGACCCCGCAATTTCATTATGCAGCACAAAACACCATATCTTTTTTGCAACAGATATAAAACATTAACATGTGATATGAACGTATAAAGGTCTTTGGAACTGTGTTTCTAGCTTCTTGTATCTAGCTTCTTGGTAGTTTTTTTCTCTTCTTTAAAAAAGAAAACCCATGCATTTTCTTACGAACTTGAGGTTGTTTCGGTTTGCACTTTCTATCAAAGCTATTGTGGTCGTGGCTAAGATGTCAAACCCCCAATTTACCTGACTTGCAGCGGAATGGAATACCTGGGGGTGTCTGTCATAGCACCACAGTTACAGTTACATTGAACGACCTAAAGTGTCGTTTGGAAAATACTTCGTTTGATCGTTGAAATAATCCAGAGTTTACAATATGAGGTCCCCAAAGGTGTTGCATGTTTATGAAAACAAGTCCTACTAGATCAAACGTTTACATAAGTGCATGAAATAATGGTGAGATGCGTCGACTCCGCGACTCCATAAAGGTCCAAATGCATGTCACATGAGCTACCTTAATAACCTGAAATACATTGCTAAAACGTCAACACGAATGTTGGTGAATTCCATAGGTTTATAAAATGTAATGATGTACGGCCACCACAAGTATAAGTGCATGACAAAAGTCACGTAAAATAGTACAATAGACCTTAAGCTCATGACCCCGAAGCTATGACTGATGAAATTATATGCCCCTCCCGAATGTTTTACCAGAACACTCCCAAAATGTCAAAATGAAATGCATCCGCTTACTGTTGGTAATAACTACCACGGATGGAGGCGTCACCCTCGATAGATCTATCCACTCACTCTCGCTTAATCGGCAAATTAACGGTCCATGATAATAAATAGGGGACTTTAACAGGTTGGTAAGGCAACTTAAGCAATGTACATATGTTTTGGTACTTGGGCTCGTACTAAAATAATTGATCCAATGTGTTCCCCCCGTGGGATTTGAAATCAAAATATTGAATTGAAAACGGGGCTATGAAAACTCACCTGATATGATGGTACCATGAACATATAATGAGCTGAAAAACAAGGCGCGCACACTAGCCGCAACCTAATATGAATGATGAACGATCTACTTTAGATCATGAAATGATGTTATGAATGTCCATGCACATGTTTCCTATACCACTCTACTCTTTGAAAAATACTTGTTGTTATCAAAAATATACATTTTCCAAGACTTAGGAAAATAAGGCAACTAGAAAAATAAAACTAGTTGAAATGTATATATATATATATATATATATATATATATATATATATATATATGTATATATATATATATGTATATATATATATATATGTATATATATATATGTATGTATATATATATATATATATATATATATATATATATATATATATATATATATATATATATATATATATATATATATATATACTAGTTTTCGAAGCCCGCCCGATAGGCGGGCATGACTTATAATTATCGTTGATATATGTTAGTATAGCTTTAGAAGGGTTTTAAAGAATGGTTGCAAAAAGTTGACATAATAAGATATAAACGTACCAATATTTATATTGAATGCATGACAATGAAAATAAATAAACATCAAGATTTATAGAACAATTAAAACATACAAAATATTTTGTAACAAAATAGTATATTGGACATGACTTATAATTATCGTTGGAAGGATTAGTTTACGGAGAATTTGTGAAGATCGTTTACAAAAAATTAAGTAAAGATAAATTAATTATAAACTTACCAAATTATTTACGGAAGTCATTAAGAACAAAAAGAAATAAATGTTCATCTAATAAGAGAAAATAAAATTAATAAATTATTCGCAAGAACAAAGTATATTTTGTCGGTTCAAATGCAAAATCTTTCTACACAACGTTGGTTTTTTATTTTGTATATTTACTATCTTTATAAGAACAAATAATCCTCAATCGCTTCCAAATCCTTTTGCCTCTTAAGACAACGGCATATAATTGGCCATGCCGAATTGGTCAGCTAGCTTTATGAATCTGGTTAAAAAATTCTAAGAGAATGTAAATCAATTATAAACATACCAATATATTATTTAATGCATTAGGAAAGAACACAAATAAACACTTATGATAATATAAATAAATAAATAAATAATTTTGGTGGTCAAGTATAAGGTGTGAATATCTTTCTTTATAATAAGAATTCTTTATTTGCAATTACCGTGTATGTGAAAATCTAAAGCAAAATCAAAATTGTTGTCCTGAAGTGTATGTAAACATCCATATATCGCCATGTAGCCACGGATGTTCACTGTGATGACTCCGGGCTAACGTTTGGAAAAACCAACTTATGATATAAAATCTTGTTGTAGATGAAGAATTTACTCATGATGAACCCTTCCCTTGCTGAACTAACTGGAATTAGTGATTCACGTCTTGAACGCTTTGTTCATCATTTTCGAACATATCTTATTGGGTCAAACATCGCTGTCAAAGTTGGTCAAAACTCACAATTTCCATTCGTGGCATCAAGGACTTAACGATCCCGAAGCTGCAGCATTCAAGTTGTCCTGAGTCCTAGGACAAGTTCTTTCAAGTTGAGGCGAAGGTCAGAAGTGGGTCATGCCTGAAAAGCATCCTGTTCCCTATATGACAACAGGTGAGCCATCGGCTACAAATTGCCATGAACAATACAACATTTCAGAATCATCTCTTAAAAGTTTCCTCTTCCCATCAGTAGACATACAAACTATTAGGTCACGTCCTCAGATACCTCGAACAATACCATCGTTTCTCTTTTCTCCATATTACTGTTGGTGTCCACCCTCACGCATGATCCCTGCATCCACACCCGAATCATATACGTTACCACCCCTTTCATCACTGCTTGCAACCTCTGCTTCTAATCTATCTGAGATCCCTTTCCTTCCCCTATCTATGTCGGTATCACAACGGATCCTGATACTCACCCCTCTCATGTCTGACCCGATAGTTCACATACTGGTAATCGACATATGCTCTTCACAACCCATTGGTCCAAGACACCGAGTCAGAGAAGAGTGCTAGGGACACACTACAGAAAAGAAAAACTCACGTGTTAACTTACCTAGAACTACCGAATGACTGTATCTGCTATTGCCATCCTGAAAAACTGTGAACTTTGCTGATCTTTTGTTAAAACGTGCAGCAACATATAAATAAAAATTAATCAGACGCAGTTGAAGTTCTATATTTTACAGGCTGTAGTTTTTCGATTTCCTTTTTTTCGTTTCTTTTGTAATTATAAATAATTTTAATACAGATACATACTCGCATTGTGAAATCAGTTGGCTGTTACATCATTGGTGGTAAAAGAAGTTATAATCCAAGTCCATTACTAATCTCAAGCAAGAAGTTATAATCTGCAATTAGTTAAAACATTACTTGTTTTAGTAATATAACTACTATAAGATAATTACCAAATGATTATGAGTATCATAATTTGTACCAAATACTCTTCAGCATGGCACTTAGGCCTAATGGATGCCGCATTAGTATTTCTTTCTCAAGTAAGGCGGTCGCGACAGCAACAGCCTTTTGAGCAGCAACTTTCTTGTAATGAGCTTTAAAGAAAGCAGCCTTCTCTGCAACTTTCTTGTAACAGGCCTAAAAGAAAGCATGCATGTGAGTCAAATGTTATATTCAGTGGTATTATAATTATATGATAGTCACAGTATTAGTCTAAAGTTGCTCAATTATATAGTTAAAACAAAGGCACTTTTCTTATGCTTTTTGCCTTATAGTTTTAATATGCATTTTTAGAAATATTGTTATACCCACAATAATGACTACAAAGCTGAACATTAAGAGCTATTTGGGATTGATTAGACTGATATAGCAATACACGGTTTTGAGAGGGTTTACCTGAGATGGAGTTCGTTGTTCTTAGGTTTCTTGTCTGCAACGTCGGTGCATTAGGACCCTCTGTTGGAGCAGTGGGTGTGTGTAGACTCGTATCGCCAGTAACTATTACATAAAAACCAATTCAAGGTAATATCAGTTTCAATAAATAACAATAAGATAAGGAATGATATTGAATTATAAGTGTTACAACAGCGTACCGATAGTATTTAACGCACGAAAAAGGGTGTCAGTCCCACGAATATGTTGATCCGATTCGTGTACACAGTGTTTACCCTTATCTGCAGCGTCCGGTCTTTTAAAAGGATAGTTGATAACAGAAGAATGGTCGTGGCTGTTTTCTACATTTTGTTGATTTGTGGTTGTGGTGCCCAGAACAGTAGTGATTGCAAAATGAATTCCATTACAATGCAATAAATCAACTGTAGTCGCACCTTCATCATGCGACATGCGAAAGCTCATACCATTATGATTGAAATTGTGATGTGGTGTCCTAAAATAAAGTAGAGGCAGTTCGTATATTCATATGCGGGGTTGTGCTGCTGCTCCAGTGCGTTGTACATGTAGCCAAAAAAAAACAAATAGCAAAGCAAACTCAGAACCTGTGTATGCATGTTATGGATTTATATATCAAAACGTACGAATGTCATTCAACATTTCAATATAGCAGCATCAAATTTCCTTTCAGTGGTTGTTCCACTTTGTCAGACATGAATTGCTGACTACTTTCCACTTTTGATTGCCTTAGGTTGTAATCATTCCTTGTCTGTTGTTGCCATTGCGTTCTTGGTATCCTTTTTTGGTATTTGTCAGCAGCTATAACGACAACACATGGCAAAGAGCTTGTATAATTTGAAACAAATCATATACTCATAGGTTTGATTATATTCAAATAAATTTTACCACGTGAATACTTATATGACTAAGAAGAGATATAAATACCTTGTCTTAAGGGTTTTGTAGCAATACTACAAGATCAATAAAGAATTTAGGAACATTTATATATTTAAGAACAAAAAAAACATACATGATGAAGACTTCATACGAAGACCACCTGTGGAAGCAAAAACATAATTATTAGGTTTAAATTAGGGTTAGGTTAAAAAAATTGTCATAACCTACCTCAAAGCTATGGAGGAAAAAAAAGTTTTGATTTAGGGTTTCGGAGAAGAATGGCAACGAATGTTTTTTCTGTGGGTTTGTTTAGGAATGAAACGCAATTTTTTTTTTCGTATATGTTTGATTAGGTTTACCTAAGTTGTAGGGATTCTCCTATATAATTGGTTGTATAAGTTTATAAAATTTGACTTGCAAGATATAATCAAAAAATGTGTTGGTCTAGTGGTTATCAAGTGTGTACATGTTACAAACCATGCAGGTTCGAAACTCTACAATGGATTTTTTGAACAAATTAATTTCGGATTTCAATTTAAATAAGAAAAAAATAAAACACTAAGTGATGACATGGCAGATGACATGGCTGATAATGAATTACATGGCTATAACTGGGCAATGAGGTGGCATTGACGTGTAACGCCTCCTGTTATATATAATGTAGATATATATATATATATATATATATATATATATATATATATATATACATATATATATATATATATATATATATATATATATATATATATATATATATATATATATATATATATATATATATATTTCGTATGTATCAATGTTAGTGTTGAAATCCTCGGTTTGAAATCCTTGATATAACGCCTTGTAGTGATAAAAATATACTTGTAATCACTAATACTTCATTAGTTATGAATTTGGGTACTTGGTATTATTTCTAGAAATCTAGAGTTACTACGTAGTGTTAATATAATTTTTCCAAAAGCTGTCAAAAATAATATAAGTTTTGCCGATATTAAAACGTGAATATCTTTGTCGTTATAAGTCCGTTTTACTTGTTCTTTATATCCACGGTTACGTTTTAGTATGTAGTAATATATTTTGGAAAGCTAGACTCCTCCGGGTTACGTCTAAAGCCTATTTTTGTCCGACGAAAAACGTCCAACAGCATGTAATTTTCAGAAAAATACTTTTTGTCAACAAACTTGCAAAAATCATAACTTCTTCGTTATAAACTCTTTTTAATCCGTTCTTTCGCCTACGGATTCGTTTTTGAAAGTATTTTCTAAAAATTTTGCCAAAGTTTCCTTTGTGTTTACTGATTTTCTAGGAGTTACCAAAATGGGACAGTAGGTATATTTACTTGTTACAAACCCATTTTTCATGTTCAAAACTAGTTTCTACTTCAACCAAATCTCTTGCAAACACCACAAAGCTATACTAATCCTACCATACACCTTCTTAGGGTGCCATGGGTTCCTAATCACTAGTAATCATGTTAATTTAACAAAGGAACACCTAAATCAAAATCTAGGGTTTGTATGTTCAAAAAGTTAACAAAAATAATGTGGTATAGCTAACTTGTACATGAAATTAAGCATGAAAACCATAAGATACAAGTATTAATTAGATGAAATCATGAAAATAAATTTGATAACTCACTTTGAAATAATAGGTGATTAGATGATGAGAAATCTTGTGTTACTTGTGTTTTTGTTGCAAGAATCTTGATTAGAATGATAAAAGGAACAACTTTGTAGCTTTGTACTTTGGAAAATCATCACTTGATCATGGAGATTGAATTTTGGTCGTGGGTTTTGATGAGGAAGAGATGAGAAATGAGCTTTTGATTCTCAAATTTTGTATATGTTATTTTTATGAGGTTTTTGGATATTTTGTATAGATTATAAGGTATTATAATGGTACATTAAAGCTCAAGGTTAAAAATGAAAGCCATGTGGTCTAGGGGTGTTTGTATGGCTGATTTTTACATGAGAAAAAGAGAAGCAAAGTCGGTTTTGATCACTTAGAAAATGTAGTGTATTATTAGTTGTAGTTTAGTGTAAGTATTAGTTATAATCGGGTACCAGGTTTGCTAGAAATAAATATTAACGAAGTTAACCGGGACTTAATAAAGTCATAAAAATGTTAAAAATACATTGGGTACAAGTATTGAGTGTTCGGGTGATTATTGTTTAGTTTTCACGAAAACCGTCGTAATATTTATAAGCTTACGTTATAAATAAAATAAATTTCCAAAATACTGGGTAAATGAATATTATAACTTTTATGATGATATAATGGATATAAAAATATGTCGGGACCATTGTGGGAATATTTAGATAATATTCGTCGTGTTTATAAACCGGGGGTTAACGTTTATTTATAAATAATTATAAGGAAAACGTTAAATGTATCAAATATATATAAATTTGAAAATCCTAAGAGTGGTATAACATGTAAATGACCTACTGATGATATGCAGACTGTCTCTAGTCCGTATGAAGTGTCCTTACTGATAATGAAATGAATTCGCACCTAAACCCATACGGTTACACGAATTTTAATACCCGTAAACTAAATTTATGATGAAATGTGTAATGCAAGTGAATAGTGAAAACTTTTCCGGCAATGAATAGTGTTCAGTGAATAGTAAAATTTTGAATGCTTCTTGGAATGTCAAACTGACACAAAAAATGATGAATAGTAAACTGATGAATAGTGTTTTGATGAATAGTGTTTTCCCAAAGTTTGGGAAATGACCTGAAATGGTGAGTTGTGACAGTCTTCCCCTCTAAAAGGAACTTCGTCCCGAAGTTCAGTTTATGTTGGTTTCTGAAAACATGTTGGTGAAAAGGTGATGATATTCGAGAATTCCAGCGAACTCTAACGATAGGAATTCGACTCTGCTTCAACTGTTCGACCTAACTGTCCATGATTTCTACTTGTTCTCCTACAAGGTTTATGTTTGACTTTGGGTTGGATTCCTTTCCAAATGGAATTATGAGTGACTAATCTGAAAAGATGATAATACATGTTTGTGTAATCCTGTTGTTCTCTGACAATGTTCAAGACTGACGGCCACTATGCCTTCTCTGTCAGAATATTAAATGGTACAGTGTATATTGGTGTAACTTTCCAAGTTTTCTGAATGATAACATGCCTTTCCTAGGCAGAACTTTCTGCATAACTCTGCAGAACTTTCCATGTTTTCTTAATGGTTTACAACTTATTGAACTTGTTACTGCTTCTTGACTTGTAGGAAATTTCTGGTTATTTCATGAATGCCTACTAGACTAATGAGTTGAGCTTTTTCTGAGTTTGGCCCATCAATAGATGGTCTGCGCTTCTTAATGTTGTAAATGTGATACTGGTAATATATACTGCTGAATTCTGCCAGAACTCAAGTTTGTATGCTAGTTGGTCGATTCTATAATGAATCTTAAATGGTCCAATATGCTAAAGGTTCAACCTCTCTTGTTATCCAATTTGTATCATGCCAATCCAAGGCAACGTTTTTAACTTAGTTTATCCTCCCACTTGAATCTGGATGGTTTGTTGTTCAGGATACCCAATCCAAATGATGTGTGTTATGTACCAACCTAATTTATGCCAGTTTCTCACTGTTGGTGTGATAACTATTGTTGTAGATGAATTTGATTTATGTTAAGTGATTAGTCCAACCATTTCTAGGGTCAATCACTCATGCTCTGAGCATACTTTCCTATGTTTGAGTTGTTCTCTCGCTTTGACCATCAGTCTGAGGGTGATAGGTGATGTTCACATCTAAATGGGTTTCTGAAGGAAATCCTGAAATGATTGCTTGAAGTCCAAGGTGAATCGGTTTCCTTAATAGGAATAACTGAAATGGGTACAATAAACCTTTGTGACTAATTCCACAACGTTCGGTCCTTCGAACTTGGCATTATCTGAAAGGGATATAATATATGTAACAATTTGATTCCTTGTGTTTCGTTCCAACGGATGATAAGACATATGTCTTTCTTTGTCTAGTGGGTTTGGTCTCCACCACTGAAGTTCGTGTTTAATTTGTGATGTCTTTCCTAATTCCTTCATCACATATTCCAAATATTCTTTATTGTCAAGTCACAAATCCTAAATGCATAAGCGATGTTGTAGGGAATTTGGTTCTGGAAATTTGTCTCACGATTGTGAGTTTTAGTTGAAATCCTTTTCTGAATAAACGAATTTAGAAAATAGAGCAAATGATTTACTAAGTAATATTTTTCCTGATGATTCAAAATTTCAGTAGTTATGAAGTAGAAAAATGTTTTCAAACATGTTGTGATTAAGACTGCTTACCAAAGTTTGATGTTTATGTGTATTTCTCATTGTACAATAGTGTTGCTAAAGATTGACCAAAAAGGATCGTACTTGTTCAAAATAGGAATTTCAGAAATCATTTTTCCACAAGGTATGTGATTTATGTAAACGCATCAACTTTATTTAAAAGTGAAAACACTAACAAGGATAAAATTGTAGAATAGGAAATTTTCTCTTAAATGCATAGATGTCTAACATTTAGTTCCTGAGGTTGGATAATGCCTATTGGTGGTTATCAGGCATAACTACAAGCATAGGTATTTAGACTAACTTAAGTCCTGAAATAGTTTATCGTTGTAATTGGCAAGACGAACGTATCACTTGATGTTGTGTCGATGAATGTCTATTCTGTTTTCCCATGTAGATGAGGAGATATGTTCTGGTTTGATCCCTTTCTTGGTATGGAGGTGAGGTTATCTGAAATTTCTAGAGACATACTGCCTTAGGGGAATCTACATCGATATTCTTGATTCAAACAATTGTCCTTTGTGAAAACTTACTGCAAGAAAGTTTATGTATGGATGAGGCCATGTTTAAATGAAATGCTCTACAGTCTCAATTTGAAGCTTGGTTTATTTCTATTGTGTTGTCCTGCGGACATTTATATTGAGTCCAATCCTGTAGCTCAGTCTAGCTAGTACTTTTAAATGATATAATTTGACAACTAAGTCAGAGATGGTGATTCGGATGGTCTCGCGGTATCTTAGAATTTGTGGTTGAGTTATGAATTCTCTCACTATATACTTCTAGTTCTGTTTAGTAGTTCTGTAATCCTTTCATTGCTTTTCTTGTATCGAGGAATCCTACTTGTAATTGATATGGAAAGTCTCTCCTAGGGAAGTCAATGGGAAAATCCAACTTAATGGCTAAGTGGGTGACAGGTGGGGTAAGTATCCAGGGATAGTTCGGCAAAAGGGATGTTTATGGAAGAGTTCCTTTGTTTACAAAACTTTTAAATGAAGATTGTTATTAACAATCCTTTGAAAAAGTAATTATTTCCTTCATGGCATAATCCTTCCTGAATTTTACATAGGTGATCAGGCTATGTACAATTGAGGACTAATGATGCGATGTTAGATTTTGTCAAAATATCATAACTTTTCTCAAAAGTTTTAGATGGTGTTCAACGCATTGTTATTAAAAATGGTATCCTGAAGTTTTCTTTCAAATAACATGAAAATTGCCTCTCGTAATAATAGTAAATACTTGTTGTAATGACAAAAAATCAATTTATAGGATGGTAATAAAATAGCTTACTTCAGAAATTTTTCTGTAAAACAATTTCCCCATATGATAGTAAAATAGTTTGAATGGTGTATTGGATACGTGGGTGAATCTTGTCGAATGGTAATAGTCTACTAATTCGTCAAAAATGAAATCAACCTAATCCCTAATAAGACAATGATAAAATGTTGCGAAACGATTGAAGTCTGAGCAATTGGGATAGAAAATGGAGTAAACGAAGGTTATGATTATCACCTAGGTAACAAAAGATAGATATTACATTGGATAGGAAAGTGCTTAATACAACTAGGTTATGTCATCGTACCAATGGTAAGTACAAAAGGAAAGATACAACCCTAAAGGGCTCGAACTACGGTTTATATGTTGAAACAAAGCTCCTCCTGCTGAAGCATTGTTGTTATCCTTGATATTGCTAATATCCTGACGGTTCTCTTTCAACAGCTCACGCTATTCCTCGAGCGATTCAGTCTTGATTCCAAGTTCCTGATTTTTCCTTGTTCCTTAGTTCCGGGCAGTCCTTCCTGAAATGCCCTAAGTTTCCACATTTGAAGCAACTCCCTGGGGTCTTCTGATTTGTGAGTTTCCTACAGTCTTCAGTCCAATGACCCCGCTTCTTGCACACTCCACACATTTTACTGCAATGACCTCGGTGATGTTGATTACACAGGTTGCAGTAAGGTAACTTTCCAATATACCTTCTCTTTGTGTACGGTTCTGCAGCAAAGGCTCTATTCACTTTTTGTCCTTTGGGTGATTGTTGAGCAGCATTACAACCTAGATTGTTGTTCCACTTCCTTTTATTGTCACTATTGTTTCCTGATGTCTCGGCATGAACTATGAGTTCCTTTGCTTCGATCGCCATTTTGATAGCTTCAGACATAGTATCGGGTTCCCATGCGATGACCAACATACGAATTTCATTTGAGAGTCCCCCAATGTACCTTTCAAGTTTCTTGCTTTCCGGTTCATCCATTGCAGGACCTAGTCGTGTTAATTCATAGAAATGAGTAGTGTACTCGTCAACATCATTTCCTACCATGGTAAAGTTTAGTGTTTCCTGTTCTTTTGCTCGTAATTCATTTCCTACACCAAATGTTATACTCATCATCCTTCTTAGTTTCTCCCAAGAGTGTGAGTAGGCAGCATCAACTCCCATCATCTTAATATATTTGGTCCACCATTCCTGGGCATGATCCTGAAAAGTGCATGTGGCGAACTTAACCTTGTCTTCCTTACGACAGTCGCCACATTGAAATATTGTTTCTATGTGTTCGAACCATTTGAGAAATTCCTTTGTGTCTCTAATTCCGCTAAAGGAGGGAGGATTGCACCCGATAAATTCCACGTGAGTAAGTTCCTTAGTGAGGGCGGTGGCTATGTTCTTGGCAATGACTTGTCCAACAGCAGCTTGTGTCATGCTTGAAGTGGTTTGCTTAAATCTCTCTTCATCAAATCATAAGAGACCATGAGGATATAGTTAATAAAAGTCATCATATTCACAACACATGAATATAATACATGAAAATTTCGGTCTACGTGAACCGATATCACAAATAGCACAACCATTCCAACATAATAGAGTCACACTTGATATATTTGTTTGTACAACAATCAAAAGACAACAAGTTCTTTAGACTATGTCCCACACTTCCTGTGGCTAGGATAATAGTAAAAGCTAGTGAGGATATAAGTCGGGTCTAGGGACTTCCTGGTGTCCCTCTGTGTGAAATCAGGTTTGTGGCATCATAAGGTCGAGATATTCCTGAAGTAGTGTCTGGAGTTGTGCATCGATCAAATCTTAGATAATGTAGGTTCTGAAGCATTCCTGAAGAATCTGCGGATGTTTCTGTTGAGTCCGTGATATTGGTATTATCTACTAGGTATTATCTAGTTCATGGTAAGTGGGAATGGAAAAGGAAAATGACAATGATGGTACCAGTGAATGGAATACTATCCTCTTTCACGCTACCTCGCGACATCTAAGAGGTAAAACTAAAGTACGCACTATGGGACGACCAATAGTGTAATAAGTAACCGATGGTGGTTTTAGTACCTGAGTAGTGAGTGCTCTACTAGTGAAGGGAAGAAACATACTATCTTCCTTACAATAAACATCCTAATAAGTCCATTAAGATTAAGTCTGAATACTCTACCAAAAGGCATTCTATGTATGGGCTGAATGATAGGAAAACCATGTTCCTATGGCAAATCAATAGTGCTAATGGTGGTATAAGTGCAACTGGTGGTATAATGGTAGTGAAAGATGACAAGGCATCTTCAATGTCGAAATCCGATAAAAGGATGTCAGGGTGTGTATATGAAGACATGTCACTTGTGAACCAGGTCAATAAAATGATATATATATACGAATATAAGTATAAATAACTCGCACAGGGTATGCATGAAACAACATGTATCATGATTATGCACTTATGATGAAATGATGAGATGCTATGACGATGTGGTTATAGTCTAGGGTCCAAGATACATCCTAGTTCGCTATAACCTTAGCTCTGATGCCAATCTGTCAAACCCCCAATTTACCTGACTTGCAGCGGAATGGAATACCTGGGGGTGTCTGTCATAGCACCACAGTTACAGTTACATTGAACGACCTAAAGTGTCGTTTGGAAAATACTTCGTTTGATCGTTGAAATAATCCAGAGTTTACAATATGAGGTCCCCAAAGGTGTTACATGTTTATGAAAACAAGTCCTACTAGATCAAACGTTTACATAAGTGCATGAAATAATGGTGAGACGCGTCGACTCCGCGACTCCATAAAGGTCCAAATGCATGTCACATGAGCTACCTTAATAACCTGAAATACATTGCTAAAACGTCAACACGAATGTTGGTGAATTCCATAGGTTTATAAAATGTAATGATGTACGGCCACCACAAGTATAAGTGCATGACAAAAGTCACGTAAAATAGTACAATAGACCTTAAGCTCATGACCCCGAAGCTATGACTGATGAAATTATATGCCCCTCCCGAATGTTTTACCAGAACACTCCCAAAATGTCAAAATGAAATGCATCCGCTTACTGTTGGTAATAACTACCACGGATGGAGGCGTCACCCTCGATAGATCTATCCACTCACTCTCGCTTAATCGGCAAATTAACGGTCCATGATAATAAATAGGGGACTTTAACAGGTTGGTAAGGCAACTTAAGCAATGTACATATGTTTTGGTACTTGGGCTCGTACTAAAATAATTGATCCAATGTGTTCCCCCCGTGGGATTTGAAATCAAAATATTGAATTGAAAACGGGGCTATGAAAACTCACCTGATATGATGGTACCATGAACATATAATGAGCTGAAAAACAAGGCGCGCACACTAGCCGCAACCTAATATGAATGATGAACGATCTACTTTAGATCATGAAATGATGTTATGAATGTCCATGCACATGTTTCCTATACCACTCTACTCTTTGAAAAATACTTGTTATCAAAAATATATATATATATATATATATATATATATATATATATATATATATATATATATATATATATATATATATATATATATATATATATATATATATATTTCGTATGTATCAATGTTAGTGTTGAAATCCTCGGTTTAAAATCCTTGATATAACGCCTTGTAGTGATAAAAATATACTTGTAATCACTAATACTTCATTAGTTATGAATTTGGGTACTTGGTATTATTTCTAGAAATCTAGAGTTACTACGTAGTGTTAATATAATTTTTCCAAAAGCTGTCAAAAATAATATAAGTTTTGCCGATATTGAAACGTGAATATCTTTGTCGTTATAAGTCCGTTTTACTTGTTCTTTATATCCACGGTTACGTCTTAGTATGTAGTAATATATTTTGGAAAGCTAGACTCCTCCGGGTTACGTCTAAAGCCTATTTTTGTCCGACGAAAAACGTCCAACAGCATGTAATTTTCAGAAAAATACTTTTTGTCAACAAACTTGCAAAAATCATAACTTCTTCGTTATAAACTCTTTTTAATCCGTTCTTTCACCTACGGATTTGTTTTTGAAAGTATTTTCTAAAAATTTTGCCAAAGTTTCCTTTGTGTTTACTGATTTTCCAGGATTTACCAAAATGGGACAGTAGGTATATTTACATGTTACAAACCCATTTTTCATGTTCAAAACTAGTTTCTACTTCAACCAAATCTCTTGCAAACACCACAAAGCTATACTAATCCTACCATACACCTTCTTAGGGTGCCATGGGTTCCTAATCACTAGTAATCATGTTAATTTAACAAAGGAACACCTAAATCAAAATCTAGGGTTTGTATGTTCAAAAAGTTAACAAAAATAATGTGGTATAGCTAACTTGTACATGAAATTAAGCATGAAAACCATAAGATACAAGTATTAATTAGATGAAATCATGAAAATAAATTTGATAACTCACTTTGAAATAATAGGTGATTAGATGATGAGAAATCTTGTGTTACTTGTGTTTTTGTTGCAAGAATCTTGGTTAGAATGATAAAAGGAACAACTTTGTAGCTTTGTACTTTGGAAAATCATCACTTGATCATGGAGATTGAATTTTGGTCGTGGGTTTTGATGAGGAAGAGATGAGAAATGAGCTTTTGATTCTCAAATTTTGTATATGTTATTTTTATGAGGTTTTTGGATATTTTGTATAGATTATAAGGTATTATAATGGTACATTAAAGCTCAAGGTTAAAAATGAAAGCCATGTGGTCTAGGGGTGTTTGTATGGCTGATTTTTACATGAGAAAAAGAGAAGCAAAGTCGGTTTTGATCACTTAGAAAATGTAGTGTATTATTAGTTGTAGTTTAGTGTAAGTATTAGTTATAATCGGGTACCAGGTTTGCTAGAAATAAATATTAACGAAGTTAACCGGGACTTAATAAAGTCATAAAAATGTTAAAAATACATTGGGTACAAGTATTGAGTGTTCGGGTGATTATTGTTTAGTTTTCACGAAAACCGTCGTAATATTTATAAGCTTACGTTATAAATAAAATAAATTTCCAAAATACTGGGTAAATGAATATTATAACTTTTATGATGATATAATGGATATAAAAATATGTCGGGACCATTGTGGGAATATTTAGATAATATTCGTCGTGTTTATAAACCGGGGGTTAACGTTTATTTATAAATAATTATAAGGAAAACGTTAAATGTATCAAATATATATAAATTTGAAAATCCTAAGAGTGGTATAACATGTAAATGACCTACTGATGATATGCAGACTGTCTCTAGTCCGTATGAAGTGTCCTTACTGATAATGAAATGAATTCGCACCTAAACCCATACGGTTACACGAATTTTAATACCCGTAAACTAAATTTATGATGAAATGTGTAATGCAAGTGAATAGTAAAAACTTTTCCAGCAATGAATAGTGTTCAGTGAATAGTAAAATTTCTGAATGCTTATCGGAATGTCAAACTGACACAAAAAATGATGAATAGTAAACTGATGAATAGTGTTTTGATGAATAGTGTTTGATGAATAGTGTTTTTCCAAAGTTTGGGAAATGACCTGAAATGGTGAGTTGTGACATAAGAACAGAACTATAGAAGCGCGGTAATTTGAAGGTGCGTGTACATTACCTTTACCTTGGTATCTATATACCCGTCGGCGCAACCGCGTGTTTTCCATATAATCAATCCAATTCACTCCCAGCTTAAGGACTTAATTCACAACACTAAAACATGACAAAACTTAAAACAGTCTTTAAAGCTCGAGAATTATAGAAATTATGTAATTTTTTTATTGCAATAAATCGCGCTTATAAACTACTTATACTTACTTGTTTATTTTGTAAAATAAGTAAGAAGTTTCTGATATGCAGATATGGACCTAGTGAGCAACTTATTTCAAACTGCACCAACGCATTATTGTGGTCTACAAAGTGTATCAAGCCTTGGACAAAGTCTTCACGTAATGCATGACCGCACCTGCTATCTAAGTTGGCTAACCGATTTCTAACATCGATATCCATGTCATTAATGTATAGCTGCACGAATCTTGGTGCGCCCCCATCCACTGGGCACAACTTCCTACCCAGTGATAGATTTGGGCAGAAACCCTGAACACATATGGGCTGCGTCAACGTTCGCCTCAAAGGATGTCATGGCGAACATGAACACGCAAGACTACGCGACCGGCTGAGCAACATCTATGATATTGCACACCCAAAAGCCGTGCAAGACCCGTCAGTCTTTCCTCATACAAAAATATCGCGCGACAATGCCAGCATACTTGATCACAGTGGCCAAAATATTTGTACTCCTCATGTAGACCTACAAAAGCACAAAAAGATGTGTTTTCTTTATCAATTAAGCGAACGAATAATGTAAAAACAGAAAATGATAATTTTGAAAGAAAGTGTATCTCTAATTTTTGTAGGTGCAACTAACCATGTCGAGGTGTACTAGTGGTAGGCTCATCTGTAGCATTAGAATGCGAGTTTGTAGGAACCAATTGTGCTAAACAGGGATTATGAAAGCGTGTATAACCATGTGAAGATGCCCTGATGAATGGGTCTTTCGCAGCATCGGAATGCAAGTTTTCAAAATGTGGTTGAGCTACACAGAAAATATACACATGATGAAAGATGGAGAAAACCAATACTGCAAACATATATAGAAAACATTGAAAAAAATTGTGAATATCACTTTTAAAGATGCATCTAACCGTTCGGACGTGTGCTGACCATAGATGCATCCATAGAATGACAATGCAAATTTGATGACTGCTGTAGTGCTAGACGGGAAGTAAAAACGCATGTTTTATTTATTATCTAAAGACATAGTTTAGTTAACTCATAGTTATCGAATGAAGATGCAACTAACCATCTGTAGATGCAGTGGGACTGGAGGCGTGCGTAACATGATGATTTAAGTTTGCACCGGCATTTGACCTGTAGCCAAAACAAATAAAAGATTATAGAAATCAGTTTAACATGCATGGAATGGCAGCCTCTAATATGAAAGTTGATGAAGCAAAAGGTAATCATACTTTCCCTCGCCCGAGGTGAACGCCTGCTTTTTGAACATAAATGCGATTGATTAATTGTCTATTTAGCAGCAGTCTGTACATCACTGGTGACCTGATGGGGTGACAAATCTTCTGCAATATCTGAAATAACACCCTGAGAGAAATTTAATTGCTTTGGCTCAAAGGTTGTGTACCTCGCCCTTATCTCCTTCGCCGGTGACTGCAAATGATGTACCTGTTCATTGTCATATATAATGCAGATTATACACTCACCAACTATAGCAAAAGCCGTGAAACAATAACAAATAAAAACGAATGACAACTTCAGGGAAACAAAACTCAGCTAACCATTCAGCAACAAGAAAGCATACCTTTTAAATGTTGTTATTACGATTTAAACTCTCAAAGTATGATATGTTTGTATTTCGTTTTATTAATCTGCTTATATTTCATTTTTTTATCAGCTGCAAGAATCAGTTTTGAGTGTTCAGGGAAAGTAATTATGTTTCATATTTTCTGTTATCAAATTTAGGGCGACAGCAATAAGATTCAAACATGTTGCAAACCAAACATGTTACAATCCTCTGTTGAGCATATACACGACTTTCTAAAACAGCCGCGAGTGTTATTAATGTTAACCTATCCATTTGGGCTGTTTAGATTTGTGTTAAATGACAACAATTCAAACATGGGATTGATTAAAAAAATAGAAAAACCGATAACAAATACCTTAAACTTAATCGCAAACAACATAAATAATAGGAAGTCAACGTGCAAAAGAAATTGACAAAACTCCTAAATTAACAAAACCCCAAAATCGTGATAGAGCCCTAATCACAAAAAAAAAATTAATTAACTAAAATTAAAACATTATAAATAAAGTTCATAAATACGATATTTACCAACGGATCATTATAAAAAATATATTTAGCAAATTATTATGATAATAAGATATATAAAACTAACCCAATTCAGTAATCCCTAATTTCTCCCGACCTAAACCCCGAGAGTAAAATCAATATACCAATAATCTACAACTAAGCATCTATTATTTAATTAAGATTGATAAACTTACATAAGATCTTGCGGTACACTGTTTTGGATCTAGGGTTTCACACAGTAAACACAACACTGATTGTGAAAGATTCACGACGTGTGGGAGACACAATACTGTACGCAGGTGTGAGTTTGGTCGTACCTTTGTGAAGATTCTGGATTTGGGTGTGCTTATCTAAGGGTGTGCTTATCTAAAGATTTTAACTAAAAGTCTAAAACTTCTGGCACAAAGCGGGCTTCACAAATGGGCTAACAAATAGGAAACAAAAATGGGCTGCGGTTCCTGTTCATGGAACGACGCCGTTTCAAATGGTGTATAACAAGGGATATAGTACCCGCCGCGTTGCGGCGGGGCTTTTGAGAACTTTTTTATTTATAGTTTGTGCGGTATTGCAATTGTCATAGAAAAACGATATTTTGTTTCTTATGTTATTTTATGTTTCAGTTACAGTTAAGTCTATTCAGATAAGAGCATACGGTGTGGGCTTGTTATGCCTTGCCACTCAACCGTGGCAACCTTGCCATAGTTAGCCATGACACAGTGACCGTTCCTCATTGTTAGCCATTTGCACCCTCGTCGTCTACACAGTAAGGGTAAAAACGATATGTTTGTCAGATTTTTTTTCTATTTTTATTTTTATTATTTTTTTAAACACACATTTGAAAATGAAGTGGTAAGTGGTGGGAACTGAGTATGTTGAGGTTAGTTGTGAGTGAGTGGGGTTAGTTGTGGAGGTTTGTTATAGTGATTTGGCACCCTGTGGGCCCCGAATGAGTAACTTGGGTATGTCATGGCACCTAATGCTCCAATATTTTTGTCGTTTTGCATATCTTTTAATATTTATTATTTTTTTTAGATCGGTTATAAATTTGTTAATAATATATTTGTAAGCTGTCACTAAATACAGCAATTTGTATATGTCTATAAATGTACATGGTCAACTGGTCTTGGACCAAATTCAGTAGCGTGAGTATTGGACCAGATTCAGCCCACTGAAAGCCTAAGAAAAAAGGCAATATTTTATTCAATACCGAATATTAAATTTGTTTTTTTTTTCAGCATGTGTATTGTATATAGTAGAGAAGGACAAAGATGGGCTCAACGGAGACCAAACATGAGGCCCAAAAAATAATTTTTTTTAATACACCTCAACGCAATTAGTATATATAGAGAATATATATAGTAATGTGTTGTACTTGCTCACTTAAATTGAGATTAACATTATATTGTACAAATTATATCAACACGAGAATAAAACAAAATATTCAAGTGTTGATTAACTTGATACAATCAATTTAAGTTCTCAATTCTTATTTCTTTTTGTTATGTTGTCGCATTTGATGTTTGATTACGCTAGAGCAAAGTAATTGAATGAGATCATAAATGCTTGTATTGACAAAACTAGGCTAATAATCCGATAATCATACATATGTGAAGTGGGTCTTAAATTTGTGGTACCAACAACTTCATCGTAGTTCTCAGTCATTTCGTGGAACCTGACGTGCTTGAACCATCGAAGTTCTCAGGCATTTGATGTTTGATTATGCTGGAGCAACGTAATTGAATGAGATAACAGATGCTTGTATTGACAAAATTAGGCTAGTAAGCCGATAATCATACATATGTGAAGTGGGTATTAAGTTTGTGGTACCAACAACCTCATCGTAGTTCTCAGTCATTTCGGCCAGAATTGTTGACCCGGGTGGCTAAAAAAGCAATGGTTCCGAACACTGGAAAGCTTTCGTGTCGATTTAGTCGAACAATTTTAACGTGGAACTTTTTAAGTTTTTTGTAATGTTTTAATTATTAATAAAAGTTTAATTTAGGTATTATCTGAATTTATTAAAAAAAATAGGTTTAGTGATGACATTACACGTGCTTGTTAGTGGGTTAAATGTTAATGTGACTCTGACATGAATATAGTGGGTTTGATGACCATTACACCTAGTCTACACCGAGCTAGTGGAAAGGGATTTGATGTGATGCTAATTGGCGATAATGATGTTGGTCACAACTACACCCAGTTTAATAATGAACCCACATTATTATTAAAAGTTGTGGTAATAATAACTTTTACCGATTACGAACCTTCCCATACTAGCATCGTTTATAAGCTAAGTGTAGAACTAACTTCAATAAACTAGCTTAAATGAGAAGGGACGCCTAAACATTATAAACTACTAGCCAATCTCATACTTGGCCGATGTGGGAACGTAACATTTATACAGTAACTTTGAGAAAATACTAAATTTAGAAAGCAACATATATATATATATATATATATATATATATATATATATATATATATATATATATATATATATATATATATATATATATATATATATATATAGTGTTATGATACTATTGTTTATGTTATTAATTAATAGTTTAATTAAAGAGTTAAAATATCACAAAGACAAGTTTGTTTCTTCGAAACATATACTACAAGAGTACAAGATACCTTCTTCGTACGTTGAGTATTGGGTTTCTCTAAATGTGAATAACTGAATATTATCATATATTTGGCTTGTTTCGTTTCATATACATGATGATTTTTATGGTTTGTTTTGATATTTCAATCCTACATGGGTAAAGAAAAGAAACATTGCTTACTTTATATAGCGTGTTGTATTTGGTTCCTATAAATTGATATTAACATTTTATTGTAGCACTTTGAGTATCATTTGGAACAAATATCCAAGTGTTGTTTAATGTGATACAATCCGTTAAATTTCTTAATTTTTATTTCTTTTTGTTATGTTGTCGAATTTGATGTTTAGTCATGCTAGAACGATTTAAGTTCTCAATTTTTATTTCTTTTCGTTATGTTGTCAAATTTGATGTTTAGTCATGCTAACAAAGGAATTGAATGAGATTACAGATGCTTGTATTGACACAATTAGGCTAATAAGCAGATAATCATACATACATGAAGTGTGTCTTAAATTTGTGGTACTAAATGTATTTCAACCCCATCGTAATTCTCAATCATTTCGTGGAACTGGGAGCGCCTTTGGGGTAATCTCGTAGTTTCTACGGGTGGAGATGATGGGGCCAGTCCTTGTATTTTCCTTCCTTTTGCCGCATTTCGCTCAAAGGGTTGAAGGGAGATAGTGCATCAAGCTGTTCGCAAGGGCCAACTTGATCCTCTTCCCCAGGGATCCCCAATAAGGGAACCCTAGGAGAGCCGCCGACTCCAACTACCGTCCATGTATGATCCATACTAGATCTAACCAACTGCCCATCCTCCCTCCTCTACGTTCTTGACATTCTTGACAGTCGTGCTTGAACCATCGACCATGAGGGAGCAAAGCTTAGATAAGAGAATATGTTTTTATTTTATTTTTTTGGCGAAAAGTTTTTGGCCGAAGACAAAAAGTTGACGAGTAATGAAAAGAATTGCAACCTTTAGCATTTGGTATTGGGGATTAAAACGGTTAATTTTTTGATGTAAAAAGAAATGAACCTATTATAATATATGAATTCATTTAGGGGGTTGGCAACGATGTCACACCATAATTTACCATGATGCAAAATGAGCCAATAAAATATTGTCAACAAATTTCATGATTCATCATATCTCACCTTCATTTTTTAGTGGCAACCATGATTCACCATACCTCACCTAAGTCATTAATTGCCAACGTTCAAATTATTTCAACCAAGTGACCATGCCGATTCGGCAATCTTTACCGAATTCCTTGTGCCGAGCTCCATACCGAAATAGTGGCAATGTTCATGCCGAGGCATGCCGAGCTCGAAACCGAATACGTTCACCCCCTTAGTGTAGTTTCTTTGTTTAACCATAACTAACACATGCCATACAAGATATAATCACTCAAAAGACGTACAAAGTCTTTTTTTGTTTAATGCGCACGCTATAACTGCCTAGTACGTCAAATAGTTTCGAGGCAAAAAAAAAAAAAAAAAAAAAAAAAAAAAAAAAAAAAGTTAAAAAAACGGGTTCACCAAAGTTCATTCAAGTCATCTCAGCAACACTTACTTAAATATTTATAAAAACAAGTTTGTTTTTTCGAAACATATACTACAAGATACTTGAGTTAACTACATAAATGGTCCTTATGGTTTGCCGGGTTTTACGGATTCAGTCCATTTTTCAATTTTGTTACGGGTTCAGTCACTGTGGTTTTGACATGTTACGGATCCAGTCCATTTTGTCAAAATCTGTTAGTTTTTGTGGTTAAGTCGAATAAAATGACAAAAATACCCACATTTTCATCATTTTTAATTAGAGATAACTACATAAATGATCCCTATGGTTTGTCGTGTTATACGTTTTCATCCGTTTTTAAGTTTTTGTCTGTTTTTTTACGTTTTCATACGTTTTCGTCCGTGATTATACGTTTTCTTAAGTTTTCGTCCATTTTTATTCGTTTTCATCCATTTTCTTAAGTTTGTATAGGTTTTCATCCGTTTTTATATATTTTCTTACGTTCTCATAAGTTTTCGTCCGTTTTTATACGTTTTCGTCCGGTATTCTACGTTTTTATACATTTTCGTCCGTTTTTATAAGTTTTCTTTCGTTTTTATACGTTTTCGTCTTTTTTTATTAGTTTTCGGCCGTTTTTATATGTTCTCTTCCGTTTTTATATGTTTTCTTACATTTTCTTCCGTTTTAATACAGTTTCGTCCGTTTTTTATAAGTTTCATCCGTTTTTATACGTTTTCGTTCGTTCTTAAACATTTTCATCCGTTTTTTTATGTTTTTGTCCATTCTTATATGTTTTTCTACGTTTTCATCCGTTCTTATACATATAAAAACGGATGAAAACGTATAAAAACATATGATAACATAAGAAAAATATATAAAAAAGAATGACAGTGTATAAAAATGGATAAAAACGTATAAAAAAGGACGAAAACATATAAATTGGACGAAAATGTATAAAATGGATAAAAACGTAAGAAAACGTACAAAAACGTAAGAAACCGGACGAAAACTTATAAAAACGTATAAATACAGACGAAAACGTATAAAACGGATGAAAAACGTATAATCCGGTAAACCACAAGGACTATTTATGTAGTTAAAACAAATAAAAAGACACATATACCCTTACTTTACACGGTCAAACAAGGTCAAACTGACAGAGTTAAGAAAATTGGACTGGATCCGAGACAAGTCAAAACCACAGTGACTGAACCCGTAACAAAATTGAAAATTGGACTGAACCCGTAAAACCCGAGCTCGAAACCGAATACGTTCACCCCCTTAGTGTAGTTTCTTTGTTTAACCATAACTAACACATGCCATACAAGATATAATCACTCAAAAGACGTACAAAGTCTTTTTTGTTTAATGCACACGCTATAACTGCCTAGTACGTCAAATAGTTTCGAGGCAAAAAAAAAAAAAGAAAAAAAAAAAAAAAAAAAAAAAAGTTAAAAAAACGGGTTCACCAAAGTTCATTCAAGTCATCTCACCAACACTTACTTAAATATTTATAAAAACAAGTTTGTTTTTTCGAAACATATACTACAAGATACTTTCTTTGTCTTGCACATCCTTTCTATCAATGTGAATATTATCATGTAATTGGCTTTGTTTTGAGTTTTCAGTCCTACATGGGTAAGATCCGAAATAGACTTTGCTTACTTTTATATATTGTGTTATATTTGGCTCACTTAAATTGAGATCAGCATTATATTGTATCACTGAATATTTCATTTGGCTAACACAAAATATTCAAATGGCATTTCACATGATACAATCAATTTAAGTTCTCTAGCTATTTTTATTTCTGTTTATTAGGTTTCATTTGATGATTATTTGGTGGTGGGTTGAATGGTGATGTGGTATTGACGTGAAAGTGACCAGCTTAGTGACTATTATATCTACTCTTACATCAAGCTGGTTGGGATTTTGGTGGTGAAAAAAGAACTTGTGTGGCGCTTACTTGACGGTAGTGGTGTTGGTCGCCGCTACACCCAGTCTAATAATGAGTTCACCCAACTTAATTATTATAAGGTGTGGTAATAGTAATTTTTGTTGGTTTAAATAGTAACTTTAAGAAAATACTAAATCTAAAACAAAAATATATTTTTGTTGTGGTATGATAGTATTATTTGTGCTATTAATTTATAGTAGTTTAATTAGATAGTAAACATAACGAGTTCACGTAATTTCATTGTTAAGCCATTTCTGCAAAACTTACTCAAATATTTATAAAGACAAGTTTGTTTTTTCAAAACATATACTACAAGATACTTTTTTCGTTCGTTGAGTTTTGGGTTTCTCTGAATGTGAATATTCTCATGCATTTGGCTTGATGATGGTGTATGGTTTGTTTTGTGTTTTCAGTCCCACATGGGTAAAGAAAAGAAATATTGCTTACTTTATATATTGTGTTGTATTTGGCTCGCATAAATTGAGATTAAAATTATATAGTAGCACTTACGCTATCATTGAATAGAACAAAATAATATTCATGTGTTGGTGCATGTGATACAATCAATTCAAGTTCTCAATTTTTATTTCTTTTTGTTATGTTTAATTTGATGTTTGATTATGGTATAGCAAAGTAATAGAATAAGATTTCACATGCTATGATTAGGACCATCAACTATAAGAAAGAGTCTTCACCATGACCTTGTATTGATAAAATTAAGCTAATTAATAAGCGAATAGTCATATTTGAAAAGTGAGTCTTAAATTTGTAGTACACGAAAAGACGTATGAAGTCTTTTTGTCTAAAGAGAACGGTATATATAATTGCCTACTACGTCAAAGTAGTTTCGAGGCAAGAAAAGAAAGTTGCAACGTATCAATCGCTTGTCATAAGAAGCTTAAACAATAAAAGATGACTCCTTTACACCAGCATATTATATTTGTTTTCGATCATTATTCTGCAAAATAATAGTGCACAAATATGATAAACTATTATTACTCGAAAGTGCCCAAGATGGATTATACATATTTTCACTCGCGAAATGATAATGTATAGTTCTTTGAAATCAGTTTTTCTTATCAAATTCTTGCAATCACATTTTTAACATTAAGTTCGCGATAGGAAAATAAACACACAAGCAAAGCAACGGTTGTTGTCTATTCGGCTCCCGATGAAGAAAAACAGGCGTTCGAAGGTGTATGCTACATTGTGTGGTGGTACATATGGAATTGGCGCAACCGAACGATTTTCGGTCAAGAGATTCCTCCAAAGGCAATTATGTTTGATGAAGTTGTTTCTCGTTCTTTCTTTTGGATTCGGTTTAGAAGCAAAACTAGTTTTAGATGGATTGAGTGGCTTAAAAACCCTAATCTTATTTTGTTGTAAGCTTCTAGCGCCTTGCTAGTTTTTTCTTTAATAAATTTGCAGTTCAAAAAAAAAAAAAAAAAAAAAAAAAAAGTCGTCTGCTTTGCAGAACTTGAAGGACTTCTTTCCATGGTTCATCCTGACCATTACTATCACTATTCATCTTCTAAGGATTGGACATTGTATCGACATTTCATTTCTGCAACACAAAAGTAGTTCAAATAAATGTGAATCAACAACACGTGTAACTAACCATCCGCGTGTGCATGTACACGAAGCTTAGATAGAGGTGGCAATCGAACATTTCAACACCATATTATGTGTATATGAGTATATCCCCTCGTTTATCAGATTCACAGTTCTAATACTACAAAAAAGTAATAAACATCTTGTCTAAAACTATATAATAGAACCAAAAGAAAGACCAACATTGATAAGATGGTCGTGGTCTGTTGTACAAATGTTCACATATGTATATTTGCAGGAGGCAACTCCAAGAAATGCCTGCAACAATGAGTGACCCATAATAATTATGTTGGGAAATTTTCAAAATATATTATATTAAAATTATTTTGGGATTGAGTCTTAGGAAGGAAATTAAGTGTTTTGTTGTGTATTGTTAATGACCCACGAATAGGAAATTAGTGACAGTTTTTCTGTCACAAAACCGTCGCTAATGAACCATTACAATTGTAAAGGTGCACCTATTCGTAAAGGTGGCGGTTAATACGCTGGAAATGGTGTCTGTGTCTGAACCATCGCGTCTGTTAGAAACGTTCCATTTAGCGACGGTTTTTCTGTCGCTAAGTCGTCGCTAAACCGTTGCTAATTGCATCTTTTAGTGAACCATTGTGACTATTTGAATGGTCACGAGCATGCCTATATATAGGGCCATTATTCCAGCGTTTTTCATCATCCAAAACCAAAAACAAACACATACAAAACCTTTCTTTCAATATACCCGATTGCTATACATAATAGTGCTATAGAATTATTATTTGTAGTGTCTTGAAACCCCCGATAACTCGGTAGTTCATCCGGATTATCACCACCATCGTGTAGTGTTGATAATTGCTACATACGTTGCTTCATTGTATCTTGGGAGGCAATTCGTCAGTAACCCATAACACGATTGTTCTAAAAGAACGGTGGGGGCGAAATTGCTTTAAGGATAGAGAGAACTCGCCTTGAAGTAACAAGTAGTAGGATTAAACTTCATTTTACAAAACCATTATTCTAGAACCCCAGAACTAACAATTATGATAATAATGATACCAATTAGTCTATTTCAATAATGACACCGTTCGGATGTTAATCTAAGTAGTTTAAGTAACAAATTAAAAGGAGTTCACTGTTAAGTCATTTCAGCAACACTTACTCAAATATTTATATAAGACATGTTTATTTATTTTTCGAAACATATACTACAAGATACTTTCTTCGTTCCTTGAGTATTGCTTTGTGATGTGAATATTGTCATGTATTTGACTTGTTTCTAATATCCGATGATGGTGTATGCTTTTTGTTTTGAATTTTAAGTCCCACATCGATAAATTAAAGAAACATTGCCTACTTTATATATTGTGTTGTATTTGATTCACACAAATTAAGATTAACTATATTGTATCACCTTAATCAATATTTGGATAAAAAAATATCAAAACATTGATTATGTGCATACAATCAATTTAAGTTCTCAATTTTTATTTCTTTTTGTCTTTCATTTGATCTTTCATTTGATGTTTGATTATGCTAGAACAAAATAATAGAATGAGATTTAACATGCTATGATTAGGACCATCAACTATTAGAAAGAATCTTCACCATGACCTTGTATTGACAAAATTAAGCTAATAATACGTAAACATATATGTTAAGTGAGTTAAATATTTAGCACACGAGTAATGTAAAAAGAGTTGCAACTTCTAGGAATTGGTTTTGGGGGTTAAAACCTTGATATTTTGATGTAAAAAGAACCTAATTTATGAATGAGTTAATATACAAAAATGTTACCAAACTTTTCAAAAACATGAGCATAACGTACATAACTACCTTTTTGTTTATTAGGTTATTCAACTTATAAAACATGACATTTTGCGGTCACTTAACTTATACAAATATACGTAATCATGATTGAACTTGTAAAAACACGATATTTATATTACTTAACTATTCAAAACTATGCGTTCAATGTAGGGAAACTGAAACACTTTTATTACAGTAATTAAAAAATTAAAACAGATAGAAAGGGAGAGAAGCAGAAAACGGACATTATATAATGATAAATAAATGAAAGCAGTAAACGTCGGTCGAGGCATGACGCTCGTGTTTAACACGATTCCCTCAAAACAGATTCGTCTATTTCCAGGGTACAACAGCCAAAGCAGATATATTGTCGGACGTGACAAACTTGCCAGAAAATACACGGAAGTAACTTGCACTTCCGTTTGGAAAGATTTATGGAATTCGGTTGCGTTTTTCTGAATAAAAAACGAATGAGACTTATGTTATATTTATAGTAAAAATCTAACTTGTTAAATCAGTTCTATAAATACAATTTCTTATTCACAAGTCACAATTAGCAACTTTAATAACTCATGCAAAAGTTGGAAGGTGAATTGGAAACTACAAATCAGTTTATGCTTAGAACCAATATTTCTATATAAACACCTCCACACATTCTTCCTTGGGCGATGTGGGATACAAGTTTTTCCCAGAGTTTGCGTTTCAATAGACTCACTTTAAGATACGATATCCATTCGTATTAGCTCCATTTTGGATATACTTTAGCTCGTTACGAAGCTCTCATCAAGGAGAACGCAAACCTACAAGCTAATATAAATATATATAACATATACATATATTAAATAGTTTACAAATAATCATTTGTGTAAATATTTTCCAACATTCAGTAACCCTAAAAAAATATAGTGAATAATCTAAATTATAAGTTCAGTAAACTAAATGAACGAAACAAAAGTTTGTTACCTTATGTTCAATTTTTTGAAAAGTTTCGAGACATACTTGTAAATCAACTATTTATGAATTCACTTATTATCATTTGTTTATTTTACAATAACTAAAACATGCCACACAAGATGAATCGCTTGAAAAGACGTATGAAGTCTTTTTGTCTAAAGCGCACGCTATAATTGCCTACTACATCAAAGTAGTTTCGAGGCAAAGAAAAGAAAGTTGCGAGGTATCAATCGCTTGTCATATGAAGAAAAAACAATAGGAAAAAGCTTGTCCACAATACTCCCAATGCCAAAGAAGATGACTCTCGTTACACCAGCATATTATACCTGTTTACGACCGTTATTTCATAAAATAAAAGTGCCCAAATATAATAAACTATTATTACTCGAAAGTCCCAAAGAGGGATTATACATATTTTGACTCGGGAAAAAAAGCTACACACCACAATTACAGAAGGAAATGATAATGTACACTTTTTTGAAATCAGTTTTCTTTTCAAACTCTTGCAATCGCATTTTTAACATTAAGTACACAATAGAAAATTTAAACACACAAGCAAAGCAACGGTCGTCTACCTTTTCAGGAACCTAAAGGACTTCTTTCCATGGCTCGGCCTAAACATTAGTATCACTATTCATCTTCTAGGGATTGCACATTGTATCGACGTTTCATTTCTGCAACACGAAAGTAGTTCAAACAAATGTGAATCAACAAGACGTGTAACTAACCATCTGCGTGTACATGTACATGAAGCTTAGATAATCATATTTGAATGGAAAATCAAAATAGTAAAAAAAGACACCAATAGAGTTGGCAAATGAACAGAATGGAATAATCTTTGTATAATTACGTGACAATTGTCTTTGCACATCCTTTCTCTCAATGTGAATATTATCATGTATTTGGCTTGTTTTTGGGCGAACAACGACATCAACGTATACATCAATCACTTTTTATTCAACGATATCGAGGTTCTTTTTGTGGCTAACGCGTAAATTACAAATGGGATATTATCTTGTTGACTGGATATATTCAAAATAGGTGGCACTTGTTAAATCGGTTTCAAAACCAAAAGAGGATGACGTAAAGAGAGTACGGTATAAGCAAATGCATGAGGTGGCAAGGAAATAATCGAACGAGCGTTTAGTGTTCTAAAGAAAAAAAATGGGCTATAATAGCCAATCCTACACGACTGATGACTCTTGCTAAAATAATGAATATAAAGTACATATACATCATACTACATAATATGATTCGAAAACACAAAGAAAATGCGATATCTCATAATTTTTATCTGGAGGAACAACATCGTGAGAACGACCTCGTACGAACTCACGAACAAACACTACAAGTTATTAGACAATGCGATATCTCATGATGATGGTGGTGCTTTTGTTTTGACTTTTCAGTCCCACACTGGGTAAAGAAAACAAACATTGCTTACTTTATATAGTGTGTTGTGTTTGGCTCACTTAAATTCAGACTAACATTATATTGTATCAAGTATAATTCAACACCTGGATAAGACAAAATGTTCGAGTGTTGATTAACATGATACAATCAATTTAAGTTCTCAATTTTTATTTCTTATTGTTGTCACATTTTATGTTTAGGTATGCTAGACGGGAATGAATCCACTAAGAAGAGAAAATAAAATAAAAAGAATGAGAAATAGTTGTAGTCACACATTTTAAATGAAAAATGAGAATTTCATTTGAGATGCATCTTATTTTGTAAGTGCATCTGAAATGTACGGCTGTAATTATTTCTCATTCTTCTCATTTAACTTTTATTTCTCATTTGATCCTTACTCTATGCTAGACAAGTAATTGAATAAGATTACAGATGCTTCTATTGACAAAAATTAGGCTAATAAGCGGATAATCATATATGTGAAGTGAGTCTTAAATTTGTGGTACCAACGTTAGAATTAAATGCTAGAGCAAAGTAATTGAATGAGATTACAAATACTCGTATTGACAAAATTAGGCTAATGAGCCGATAATCATACATATGTGAAGTGGGTCTTAAATTTGTGGTACCAAATGCATTTCGACCCCATCGTAGTTCTCAATCATTTCGTGGAACCGGGCATCCTTGAACCATCTACCATGGGGGACCAAAGCTTAGATATGAGAATATGTTTCGTTTTTCTTTTGGTGAAAGCTGACCAACGAGTAAAAGTTTATGGCCGAAGACAAAAAGTTGACGAGTAATGAAAAGAGTAGCAACCTCTAGAATTTGGTTTCGGGGATGAAAATGGTGATCTTTTGTTGTAAAATGAACCTCTTATAATTTATGAATTCACTTATTGTTGTTTCGTTGTTTTAGCATAACTAAAACTGCCACACAAGATGAATCCCTCAAAAAGACATACAAAGTCTTTTTGCTTAAAGAGGACGCTATAATTGCCTACTACGTCAAATTAGTTTCGAGGCAAGAAAAGAAAGTTGCAACATATCAATCGCTTGTCATAAGAAGCAAAAACAATAAAAGCATATTATACCTGCTTTCAACCGTTTTCGTAAAATAATAATAGTAGTGCACAAATATAATAAATTATTATTACGCAGAGCTCGGAGAGGGTTTTACGTATTTTCAAAACGTATACTACAAAATACTTTCTTCGTTAGTTGAGTATGATAAGTATTATTTATGCTACAAATTAATAGTTAACTAAACGAGTTCACCAAACTTCATTTGAGTCATCTGAGCAACACTTAGGGGTGTTTATTTATTTATTTTTTGTTAGCTAAGGGATGCTTGGGGCCCATGTGAGACCTATGTCTGTTAGTGGGTCTGGATGGGGAGAGTCCCCTTATATTACTCCTATGGGGATAGAGGAAACAAGGGCTCAAATGAATCTCACTTACAAAACAAATAATATTAAATAAATTGACCCCACACTCCTCTTAGCTAACAGGAAAAAAGAAACGGCCCCTTACTTAAATATTTATAAAGACAAGTTTGTTTTTTCGAAACATATACTACAAGATACTTTCTTTGTCTTGCACATCCTTTCTATCAATGTGAATATTATCATGTAATTGGCTTGTTTCTAATATATGCTATGCCGCTATGGTGTATGCTTTGTTTTATGCTTTCAGTCCCACATCGGTATAAAAAAAAAAAAAAAAAAAAAAAAAAAAAAAAAAAAAAAAAAAAAATTGCTTACTTTATATATTGTGTTGTATTTGACTCACGTAAATTGAGATTAACACTATATTGTATCACTAGGTCTAACTCTTAAATCGAACACCTAAATGGGTCAAAATATTCAAGTGTTGGTGTATGTGATACAATCAATTCAAGTTTTCAATTTTTATTTCTTTTTGTTATGTTTAATTTGATGTTTGATTATGGTAAAGCAAAGTAATAGAATAAGATTTCACATGCTATGATTAGGACCATCAAATATAAGAAAGAGTTCACCATGACCTTGTATTGACAAAATTAAGCTAATAAGCCAATAATCATATCTGTTAAGTGAGTCTTAAATTTGTGGTACATGAAAAGACGTATGAAGTCTTTTTGTCTAAAAAGAACGATATAATTGCTTACTACATCAAAGTAGTTTCGCGGCAAGAAAAGAAAATTGCAACGTATCAATCGATTGTCATAAAAAGCTTAAACAATAAAAGATGACTCCTTTACACCAGCATATTATACTTGTTTTCGATCGTTATTTCGTAAAATAATAGTGCACAAATATAATAAACTATTATTACTCCAAAGTCCCCAAGAGGGATTATACATATTTTGACTCGGGAAAAAAAGCTACACACCACAATTACAGAAGGAAATGATAATGTACACTTTTTTGAAATCAGTTTTCTTTTCAAACTCTTGCAATCGTATTTTTAACATTAAGTACGCAATAGGAAAATAAACTCTTGCAATCGCATTTTAACATTAAGTACGCAATAGGAAAATTACATTAAAGTATCACTATTTATCTTCTAGGGATTGCACATTGTATCGACGTTCTCTATTTGTAAGTTACTCTTCAAAGTTTTAGTTAATAAATTAACGCCTCTAGAGTGGCACCAAAAAACCATGCATGTTAACGAGTGGAGTATACTAGTTTAATTAAACGTTAATTGATTAAGTCATTTCAGCAACACGTACTCAAATAAAGACAAGTTTGTTTTTTCGAAACATATGCTACAAGATACTTTCTTGGTTCGTTGAGTATTTGCGTTTCTCTGATTGTGAATATTATCATGTATTTGGCTTGTTTCACATGCATGAATGATGGTGTATGCTTTGTTTTGAGTTTTCGGCCCCACATGAGTAAAGAAAAGAAACATTGCTTACTTTATATAGTGTGTTGTATTTGGCTCATTTAAATTGAGATTAACATTATATTGTATTATTTAATTATTCATGTATTGAGGGTCCGCTTGGTTCAAAGTGAGTAAAGGGAAAGAGAAAGGGAAAGGGAAAGGAATGCAAAGGAATGAGTGGGGTGGGTAATCAATACCTTACCCCCCAATTTACTCTATAAAGGTTGATTACCCACTACGGGGTAATCAATACCTTACCCCTCTCTAACCAAGCACCTTATTTGAAGGGATGTGGGCCCTTTCCAATTCCTTACCCATTCCCCACCCTCCCTTTACCCCCCACCAAGCACCCCCTGATTAACATGATACAATCAACTACCATGGGGGAGCTAAGCCTAGATAAGAGAATATTTTTATTTATTTTTTTATTTGGTGAAAGCTGGACCAACGAGAAATGGTTTTTGGCCGAAGACAAATTGTTTTTGACCAACGAAAAATGGTTTGTTGAATGGTGATGTGGTGCTAACATGAAAGTGACATGTTTGATAACCATTACATCTAGTCTTACATGAAAATGGTGGTGAAGAAAAGGATCTTGTGTGGTGCGGATTTGGCGGTAGTGATGTTAGTCACCGTTACACCCGGCTAATAATGAGTTCACACAACGTAATTATTACAAAAGTTGTGGTAAATAGTAATTTCTATTGGTTTATACATTTACTTTAAGAAAATACTAAATTTAGAACAAAAATATATATCTGTTGTGGTATGATAGTATTATTTGTGCTATTAATTTATAGTTTAATTAAATAGTAAACGAAAGACTGCATCTAACTTGATTGTTAAGTCATTTTAGCAACACATACTCAAATATTTATAAATACAAGTTTGTTTTTTCGAAACATATACTACAAGATACTTTCTTTGAATGTGAGTATTATCATGTATTTGTCTTGTTTCTAATATATGATGATGGTGTATGCTTTGTTTTGAGTTTTGAGTCCCATATCGGTAAAGAAAAGAAATATAGCTAACTTTATATATTGTATTATATTTGGCTCACTTAAATTGAGATTATGATTATATTGTATCAATACGTTTGCTAAACTTGAATATAACAAAATATTCAAGTCTGGTTTCATGATTGATACAATCAATTTAAGTTCTCAATTTTTTATTTTTATTTTTTTTGTTATGTTTCATTTGGTGTTTAATTTTGCTATGATTAGGACCATCAACTATATATTAGAAAGAATCTTCACCGTGACCTCGTATCGACAAAATTAAGCTAATAAGCCGATAATCATATATTTTAAGCGAGTCTTAAATTTGTAGCACACAAAGACGTATGAAGTGTTTTTGTTTAAAGAGAACGCTATAATAGCCTACTACGTCAAAGTAGTTTCGAGGCAAGAAAAGAAAGTTGCAACGTATCAATCGCTTGTAATAAGAAACAAAAACAATAAAAGCTTGTCCACAATACTCCCAATGCCAAGGAAGATGACTCTCCTTTACACCAACATATTATACCTGTTTTTGACAGTTATTTCGTAAAATAATATTATAGTGCACAAATATAATAAACTCTTATTACTCGAAAGTCCCCAAATAAAGCTACACACGAAAATTAAAAGAGGAAATGATAATGTACACTTCGTTGAAATCAATTTTCTTTTCATACCCGAGAGACCCACCTTACATCTAAATCCATACCGATTGTGATTTATGCCAACATATCAAACGCACCCTAGTCTCACATGGGTAAAGAAAAGAAACACCGCTAACTTTATATATTGGGTTATATTTGGTTAACTTAAATTGAGATTATTTTACATTATATTGTGTCACTTGATACCAACTTTTGGATAAGATAAAATATTTAAATGAGTTTTATGTGATACAATCAATTTAAGTTCTGATTTTTTATTTATTCTTTTGGTATGTTTCATTTGATGTTTGATTGTGCTAGAGCAAAGTAATTGAATGGAACCTTATCGTCCTTGAACCATCTACCATGTTGGAGCTAAGCTTAGATAAGAGAATATTTTTCTTTTTTCTTTTTATTTGGCGAAAGCTGAACCAACGAGAAATTGTTTTTGGCCGAAGACAAATGACGAGTATTGAAAAGAGTTGCAACCTCTAGGAATTTGGTTTTGGAGACTAAAACGGTGATCTTTTGATGTAAAAGGAACCTCTTATAATAATTTATGAATTCATATTATCGTTTCTTTGTTTTACCATAATTAAAACTGCCACATAAGATGAATCCCTCGAAAAGACGTACAAAGTCTTTTTGTTGAAAGCGTACGCTATAATTGCCTACTACATCAAAGTAGTTTCGAGGCAAGAAAAGAATGTCGCAACGTATCAATCGCTTGTCATAAGAAGCAAAAACAATAAAAGCATATTATACTTGTTTTCGACCATTATTTCGTAAAATAATAGTGCACAAATATTATAAATTATTATTACTCGTTACTCCCCAGAGGGTTTTACATATTTTCGAAACATATACTACAAAATATTTTCTTTGTTCTTTGAGCATGATAGTATTATTATTTATGCTACAAATTAATAGTTAACAAAACGAGTTCACGTGACTTCATTTAAGTCATCTCATTAACACTTACTCATGAAATATTTATAAAGACAAGCATGGACGGAACTTAGAAGGAACCGAGGGGGCTGTGGCCCCTCCAAAATTTTTGATCATATATATGTACATTTTAATATAGTTTGTCATTTTTAATAAAAAAAATTCAGCGTAATGTTTATCGGCCCCCTAAAATACATACTTTTCAAGTTGGCCCCCCACAAAGAGTGTTCAAGTTCCGTTCATTTTTATTTTATTTTATTATTATTATTTTTTTTTAACATATACTACACGATACATTCTTCCTTCATTGAGTACACTTTCTTTATCTTTTATAAGAGTTTAATATTTACTTGATTTCAAGTTTTATATGGAATAATCTTTGTATAATCTATACTACTTATAAAGCATATTGCACCTTCTCTCTTATTAATTTTAAGATTTCTATATTTAGATTTTAAGTAAATTACAAGTGACAAAACATAATTTAAGTAAAGCACAAGTTTCTAAAGCACAAAATTTTAAGGTCATCATATCTCTTACATATGTACAATTAATACACCGCTAAACCAATTAATACAAGTTAAAAAAAACATAATTTACAAGTACTTAAAGCACAAATAAAACTTAAAAACACTATTCTAACATATACAATTAATACACAATTTAATTCACCCCTTCACCAAAATATACGAATATAATTATTAAACCACAATATACAATCTAATCAAGCTATTTGGTACAAGTCTATTATTATTTACTTCCGACGCTAATCCTATTTCACATCTCACAACTCAGCCTACAACCTCATGGTTACAAACCCATCAAGAAATAGCTATCAAGTCTCGAATATAAAAGAAAAAAAAAATATTAATAAAATAAACAAGATCTCAGATTTTTCTTTTTTCGTATGTTATAATATATTCGTAGACCTCAAAAATCAAACCACACAAAATAACTATCATCATAGATCTGTGAAGAGATCAAACTCTTCTTATTTATATCCGAAAAGGAAGAAAGTTGTATAACAAATTTTTGTTATAAACTTTCTTGGTTTCGTTCAAAAAGTTTCAATGGGTTAATCAAAATACTATTGTTGTTGTGTGCCTGATCATCAAATCCATAAGTCCATTTATTGGGTTTTCTCTTATCTTTAATTTCTCTAATGATATTAAGCCAATAATCATACTAAAAGTCCATTAATCCCATTTAATTCACGAGTAGTATTTTGAGTAGCAAAACTAACGAGCTATCTTCAGAATTTTTCTGCCAATTTAGTTATTTGCAACTACCCGTTAATGTCGACCACTACGACCTCTTACATCGTCAAGCAACCAATATCCGCCTATTTGTCACCGCAACAATGCGTTGACAATCACTTAACTTTTTAACTACTTGCAATTATACTACTGTATTAATTAAAATTATTGTTATCCAATAAGTAATTATTAAAAAAAAGTATGGCCGAATAACATCACATTGCCCGAAGATATAGTCACAGGGTACCCGCCGCCGCATCGGTCGGGTACCCTGCTAGTTATGTAACAATGGTCTTGCACATTCTTTCTTTGGATGTGAATATTATCATGTAGCTTGTTTCTAATATATGATGTGTATGTTTTTTCAGTCCCACATGGGTAAAGAAAAGAAACATTACTTAGAGAGGAGGGAGCAATAACGTGAACATGGCGTTATTGTCTACGTGGGACGCTATCAACGGCATTATGGCGTTGTGCCTAGTCCCCAGTGTTGGTTTTTAGTCCGACGTTACAACGTGCGTTAAGATATCAACGTGTGTTATGCTCCATCTTCGAGTATTAAAAAAAATACAAAACAGGCCCTTGTAACGTTACATTTGCTTTTCCAATATATATATATATATATATATATATATATATATATATATATATATATATATATATATATATATATATATATATAATAAAAAAAAGAAAAGAAAACAAACACAACAATAGATCCGTTTGGCTCCAACGTCTATATTCAAAAAAAAAATAACATTATAAATACCCATACATTATACTTGTATCATTAAAAAAAAAAAAAAAAAAAAAAAAAAAAAAAGAAAAAAAGGCTTGTAAACTACCACATACCGTCGAAGAACTACAACGATTTATCAAAAATGAAATCGAGAAACGCGACGTGGATAGCCAAAATGCTATTGTTGAAGTCATCAAGAAGTTGGAGGCGGCGAAACAACAAAAAAAACGACTTAGAGAACACTACGCAGCGTGCACAGACATCTCAGATGATAGGAAATATGTGATCGACACGTTCTTATATGATGAATATCGTAAGGAAGCTGCTGTTATTGAATCACTATGGGTTTTTGTCAACTAGATTCAGGCCGAAATCTTCAACAAAATCCGTTGGAGTTTTGAATAAAATGTTGAATCTGGTAAGGTTGAACAACAACAACAACAAAGTGCATCAAGTTCATCTGCACCAAGATTTGTTGTGCAACAACAACAGCTGCCTCATCTAGATCACTTCCGGCTAAACTTTGAGGAAAATGTGGCAGCTAATGATGGTGGATGGAACTCTGAGGATGAGCGAGAGCTAAGTAGGTTGGAAGCTCAGTTAGAGCAAGAGAAGTTTGCGAGGTACTTTGCGTATGACGACGGGTATGACTCCAACAACTCTCAAACTTGGGATCAACTGGACTACAACTGAAGCTAGGTTTATGTTTAGGTGATGTTTTAATTTAATATCGATTTTAATTTATGTTTATGTAACGTTTAAGTATTTCTGTTTAGTATGTTTATTTTAAATAAATTTATTTCGTTAAAAAAATATTACAATACATTACGAAAACACGACATACAACAAAAATGACATATACGATTTGAAGCTTTTATTCGGCCCATCTGGGGTGGGTTCTCAAAACCCCCCAAGCTTGAACATATTTGAAGCTTTTCCCATTATAGCGATCTTTAAAATTTCTCATTGCATTCACAAGGCAAACAGTGTGATCGTCCCTAGTTGTTCGCAGCAACTGTTGGTAAATACCATTGAATACAACACATTCACAGTTGAGTCTGCTCCACTTACTCATGATCGTATCGCTGTTTCGATTGACACCGTCAGAACGTTCGTTGAACATGGTTACAACCCGGTTCCAAAAAGACATTGCATTATGGATGACAGGCTCTTCATGAACTGTAACTCAAACTTGAGCTAGCAATGTTTCTTCTTCTACTGACCAACGATTACTCATTTCAAATTTTTGGTAAGGTTGAAAAAAATTTGTAATTTAGTATGCTATTTATAGCCGTTTGAAACACTAGAAGCGGGATACATTTGAAATTCAAATTAAAAAATGAGCGGGATACATTTGAAATTCAAATTAAAAACGATCGAGATATATTTAAAATTCAAATTCAAATACGAGCGGAATATATTTAATAATATATTGTTTGAAAATTTAATGAATGAAATTGTTGAGGGTAGAATTTGTAAAATTGTAAAAAAAATGGTGTTATTGGTGTTATGATTTCCTGGTGTTTTTGATGTTAAAATGATGTGGCGCTAACGTAGCAGTGGTGTTGGTGTTATTTGTTGTTACCACTCCTTGTAAAAGTAACTCCCAATACCGTCTTCCACGGGTTATGGGTCCCAATACCGGCTTCCACGGTGTATGGGGGAGGTTGAGACGTAGACAGCCATACCCCTACCTAAGGTAGAGAGGCTGCTTCCGGTTCTACCTAAGGTAGAAAAAGACCCCCGGCCTTTTGTAGGGAGTGAGAATCGAACCCTTGACCACTCCTTGTGCTCTTACTTTATACGGAGTATTTGTGTTGTATTTCTCTCACTTAAATTGAGATTGGCATTATATTGTGATGCAATCACACTAAATCCACCACTTGGTTTATTTCTTTTTGTTATGTTGTCGCATTTGAAGTTTATTTACGCTAGACCAAAGTAATTGAATGAGATTACAAATGCTTCTATAGACAAAATTTGGCTAATAAGCCGATAATCATACATATGTATGTGAAGTGGGTTTTAAATTTGCGGTACCAAATGCATTTCGACCCCATTGTAGTTCTCAATCATTACATGGAACCGGGTGTGCTTAAACCATCTACCATGGGGGGGGGGGGGGGGGGGGGGGGGGGGGGGGGATAAGGGAAGCTAAGCTTAGATAAGAAGATATGTTTTGTTTTTTTGGCAAAACTGAACCAACGAGAAAAAGTTTTTGATCGAAGACAAAAAGTTGACGAATATGAAAAGAGTTGCAACCTCTAGGATTTTGTTTTGGGGGTTAAAACAGTGATCTTAATGTAAAAGGAACCTCTTATAATCTATTAATTCACTTATTATCATTTCTTTCTTTTACGATAACTAAAACATGTCACACAAGATAGAATCGCTCAAAAAGACGTACGAAGTCTTTTTGTTTAAAGAGGATGCTGAAATTGCCTACCACATCAAAGTAGTTTCGAGGCAAGAAAAGAAAGTTGTGAAATATCAATCGCTTGTCATAAGAAGAAAAACAATAAAAGATGTTTTGAACTGTTATTTCATAAAATAATACTGTACCAATTGATTAAATATTATAGGTTTGGTGGTGACCACTACACCTGTTTGGTGGGGTGTTGAATAGTGATGTCGTGCTAACATGAAAGTGACGGGTTTGATAATCATTACACCTGTTTGGTGGTGATGTTGGTGGTGAAGAAGGATCTTGTGTGGTGCGGATTTGGCGATAGTGATGTTGGTCGCCGTTACACCCCGTCTAATAATGAGTTCACACAACGTAATTATTACAAAAGTTGTGGTAATAGTAATTTCTGTTGGTTATACATCAACTTTAAGAAAATACTAAATTTAGAACAAAAATATATATCTGTTGTGGTATGATAGTATTTTTGTGTTATTAATTTATAGTTTAATTAAATAGTTAACGAAACGAACTCACCTAACTTCATTTTTAAGTCATTTCAGCAACACTTACTCAAATATTTATAAAGACATGTTTGTTTTCTCGAAACATATACTACAAGATCCTTTCTCAGTATTATCATGTATTTGGCTTGTTTCCAGTGTATGCTTTGTCTTGAGTCCCACATCGGTAAAAAAAAGAAGGGAAATTTTTTTAAAAATGTACTATACTTGTAAAAAAAATGACTTTCGTGTAGCGAACAATTTTTTTCCTTATATGTGTACTGAACTTTCATTCTTAGACCTTTTTGATGTACTTTTGACATTTTTACCCCTCAAATTATTATAAATCCAGGGGCAAAAATGTCACGAAAGTACATCAAAGTGAAAGTTCAGTACATCAAAAAGGACCGAATAGTTGAGTTTAAGGGAGAGAAAAAGATTTTTTTTTTGTACAGTACGCGAAAGTCATTTTTTTTACAAGTATGGTACATTATTAAAGATTTTTCCCAAAAAAGAAACACGGGTAACTTTATATATTGTGTTGTATTTAGTTGACTTAAATTGAGATGAGCATTAAATTGTAGCATTTTGATCAGTATTTAACTAAGACAAAATATTCAAATGCTGATTACGTTGTACAATCAATTTTTGTTTCTTTTTGTTATGTTGTCAAATTTGATGTTTGATTGTACCAGAGCAAAGTAATTGAATAAGATTACAGATGCTTGTATCGACAAAATTAGGCTAATAAGCCGATAATCATACATATGTGAAGTGGGTTTTAAATTTGTGGTGCTAAATGCAATTCGACCGCATCGTAGTTCTCAGTCATTTCGTGGAACTTCTTGTGCTTGAACCATCCACCACGGGGGAGCTGGGCTTACATAAAAGAATATGTTTCAATTTTTTATTTTTTAATTTTTATTAGTATTATCATTCTATTTTTATTTTTTTGCCGAAAGCTGTACCAACGAGATAAAGTTTTTGGCCGAAGACAAAAAGTTGAGTATTGAAAAGAGTTCCTCGCGGATTTGGTTTGGAGATTAAAACCATGGTCTTTTGATGTAAAAGAAACCTCTTATATTATTTGATGTAAAAGACGTATGAAGTCTCTTTTTGTTTAAAGCGTACGCTATAATTGCCTACTACATCAAAGTAGTTTCGAGGCAAGAAAAGACAGTAGCGACGTATCAATCGCTTGTCATGAGAAGCAAAAACAATAAAAGCTTGTTCACAATACTCTAGAGGAAGACAGCACTCCTTTACACTAGCATATTATACCTGTTTTCGACCCGTTATTTCGTAAAATAGAAGTGCAAAACTATAATACTACTAAACTATTATTACTCGAAAGTTCCCAAGAGGGATTATACATATTTTCAATCCGAAATAAAGCTACACACTAAAATTTTCAATCCGAAATAAAGCTACACACTAAAATTACAGGAGGAAAGGATTATCTACAGTTGTTTGAAATCAGTTTTCTTTTCAAACTCTTGAACCACATTTTTAACATTAAGTACGCAACAGGAAAATAAACACACAAGCAAAGCAACGGCCGTTTGCCTTGCAGGAAGGGACCTGAAGGACTTCTTTCCATGGCTCATTTTGACCATTAGTATCACTATTCGTCTTCTAGGGATTGCACATTGTATCGACGTTTCATTTCTGTAACAACAAACGTGAATCTACAAGACGTATAACTAACCATCTGTGTGTGCAAGTACATGAAACTTAGATAATAGTTTTTTTTAGAATGGCTTGTTAGTTGTTAGTGGTTGAGGTAGCAGTGACATCCAATTGGGCAGTATGCTGACCCTGAACTTCGCTTGTACTTCCTCCTATTCCGCCAGAAGGGGTAAAAGTCTCGGGTGTGACTCGAACTTGAGACCTCCTATAGCCAAACCTCCATTCCCCATGCCCCCAAGGAATCTTGGTGGCCAACTGAGCTAGCTTAGTTAGTTAACTTAGATAGATAATCATATTTGAATGGAAAATAATCAAATGAACTAAATAAAGGTGGCAATCGAACATTTCAACACCATATTATGAGTAAACCCCCTCGTTTTTTAGATTCATAGTTCTAATACTACAAACAGTAATAAACACCTGATCTAAAACTATATAATAGAACCAAAAGACAGACCGACATTGATAAGATGAGACCGACATTGATAAGATGGTCTTGGTATGTTGTACAAATTTTCAGTAATGGTTCTGGTATGTTGTCCCATACCCTGCCCCGGCGGGATTGGGTAAGTTGTTGCTATTGGTTATGGTCTATTGTACAAATTTTCACATATGTATATTTTTTTTTTGGGTAAAGGGGAGACCCCGGTAAATATATAACCAAAAAAACATTTAATGACAAATGGAATGTGGCTGAAGTACCACATTAAACTCAAGCACATGCGCTTGATAAACAAGTGTTTATGACAGGCCATAAATGTTGGTTTTATAGACAAAATAATAATAGTCGTGTGTTAGGATCGAACTTGAGATAACGGGATTGCACACAATACGTATGAAGAGGAAATGTAATAATTATTTATAAAATGTTATAATTAATTATTAAACACAAAACAATTAAATAATAATTAGTTATTGATTAATGACTAATTAATTATTAAACGAAGATTAGGAAACTAATTACTAGGCAATACTTGGAAACAAGAGAAGGTTCCGGAACACCCCTTTGGGCTTCCAAACCGATCGGCCAAGGAGGGATATCCACCTCCTTTGTGCCTTGAGCTCCAAGTAATAACTAGTATATAAGCAAACCCAAGGTGAAGAGTTTTCTCATAACTTGTACACACACAACTTGGTGTTTTTCTTTTCCTTCTCTTCTTTGGTCGAACCAAAACCGAACACCCTTAGGGTTTCGATTTTCTTGTCTCCAAAAATTGTTTTGTGATTTACTTGCATAAACTTTTCCTTGAATTAGTATGTGTGTACAAGAACGTGAATCAAACACACTATTGTTTGATTCTTGGATTGAATTACAAAAAGGTAAGGGGTAATTCATATAATCCTTATAAACCCTAATTAGGGTTCATTGGTTCCGGAAGATTGCATTGATTCTTGTTCGGGATAGAATCACTACGGTATGTTTACTATTTAAATTGATGATTAATTAATTACATGTTATTCGATCTTTTATAATTGTTTCCGCTCATGCTCACTTTGATGTTCTTGGTTTATTAATATGATAGTCATGATATAATAATTCCAACAGTGGCATCTAGAGCCGTTATAATGTGTAATTAATTATCGCAACGCATAAAAATTGGATTTTGATTCGTATAGTTACATGTTTTTTTTTAGGGTTTATGTTTTTTTCCCTAACCCTAATTTTGGGTCGATTGACCTTTAGGGGTTTTTAGGGTTTTGCTTTTATTTTTTTTATAAAATTGACTAGAAACCCTAAGATGTCATGTAATTGTTTATGCGTTTTAGTAAACGATCTTGGTGCAATATGTTAATTGTTAAGCTAAATCCATGAAAAGTGCATGTTTGCATGGATTTTTATTGTATTATTTAAATGGTTTAAATTGCTTATATATATTAATGGTTAAGTTATATTAAAACATGTAAATTTTTTATAGATGTCGAATTGGGGAAGACTCCAATATTAAGTAATCAATTATGTGCTATGTAGTATTTATTTAATTTTGGCTTACGCAATCGATTTATCGATGTATGTGGCTCTTTTTCTAAGAAAAAAAAAGCCCTAATTGAATTAATAGGTATACGTCTAGATTTGATTATTAATAGGACTTTTTAATAAGATTTTCATGTGGCTACATGTTTTATACATATTTAATTGTTATGATTATGTATATGTGTTTATTTAGTTGTTTTATTTTTTATTGCAAATTACTTGTTTGTTTATTTATTGTGTTAGACATGTTTATTTAAACGAAAAGGGTAATTTTTTGAATAGAAAAATAATATGGACTAAATAATGGCGAAATTATTTTGGTTTTTAAGAGTTAAAATTTCAAAGGATTGGTTGATTGATGTTTTTGTACGTAATGGTTAAATAGGCTCGACCGAAGTTTACACACTATAAGATGGGTATAAGGATGGCAACGCATTAAATTGTGGCCTTAGATAGACAACATTCTGTCTTAATGCTCGTTTGTGTGTAAATTAGACTTACCGAACAACCATTACATGTACATTGTCATCTTAAGGGTGAATAATCCACAATTCCACAATGATTGTCCGAAACACTAAGCTTTCGGGCTTATGCAAAAGTACGATATAGTGGACGATAATTGATGGTTATTCTTTAATTGGTGAACCCGATACCTCAATCAAAACTTTGTTATTTTACTCTTAGCAAATTGGTAATAAAAATGTTTTGTAAAACCAATGTTATGAAGTTGTATGCATGCTTCTTCATACATTATTTTGATCACATCAAAATAGTAATACCCTTATAAAATTAAGTTGAATGCCATCTAATTAAGAACACTTGAAGTTGTAATTTACGTCATAGTGAGACTTGGCGAGATTGCAATGAAGAGGTAAATTTCATAAATTCATTGCTAGCAGATCAACTGATGTGATGGATTTGTGAATTTACAGTTTTTAAGTTAGACGACTTAAATTGAGTAGGAAGTGAGACTTGACTCAAGGCATTAAGATGGGGACTAAACATGCTTACAATACAAATGTTTTGTGATTGTAAATCCCATACATCTAGGAATTGGACAAATGTTATGCCAATTACTTGTACGACAAGTTACCTCATATTATACTTTCATTACTAGCAGATCAACTGAATGTAATGAAACTATGTTTATGGAGGATCCTAGTTTTCAAGATTATTCTATGGATTTATTTTCCTTGGGTATTTTAATTTTCTTGAAAAATTGTATTATCGAAAATACTAATGATTTGAACTTTCTTTATCTGTAGAAATGGCTCAAACTGATAACACCAACTTACGTTCTGTGTTCAAAACTTATTTTGAACGAGAAAAATTGACTGGCTCGGAAAATTTCAATGATTGGTACCGTTCACTAAGGATTGTCCTGCGAGTGACTGGTCAACTCGAAATCTTGAAAACGCCTTGTCCTGCTGAACCTGAAGGCACGGCAGCTACTGATGCTGCTAAAGCCAAATGGAATCTTGATTGCAAGGAACATATTGATGTGGCTGCAATGATGTTAGGGGGAATGTCCACAGCTCTTCAAAGACAGTTTGAGGAGTATTTTCCCAAGGACATGATTGATGAACTCAAGAAACTTTATGAGAAACCATCAAATGTAGAGATTTACGATTTGATGGAAGCTTTACATGGTTGTAAGCAAGGTCCTGGTGAACCTGTGAGTGCTCATGTGTTGAAAATGAAAAGTTACATGGATCAACTACAAACACTTGGGAAACCCTATGACAATGATATGGCTGTGAACTTAATCAATAGATCCCTTGATAAGGAATTTAGTGGTTTTGTGAGGAACTTCAATATGCATTGCGTGGGGAAGACTGTAAGTGAATTGCACGCACTGCTCATTGATTATGAGAAAGGTACACCACAAAAGGCTCCTACGCCCCAAGTACTAGCTATACAAGGGGGTAGAATTAACAAGCCAAATGCGAACAAGAAGAAGGGTAAAGGAAAGAAGAAGGATGATAAGAATAAGCAAGTTATGGCTTATCAACCACCTCAACCTAAGAAGAACCCTCCTATCAAGAATAATCCAAAGAAGGATCAAGGATGCCATTACTGCAAGGTGATGAGCCATTGGAAGAGGAATTGTCCTCTTTATCTCGATGACTTGCGAAACAATAAGGTTAAGAAGACTGGGCACATGGGCGCCAGCACTTCAGGTAACTTATTTGTCATTGAATTATTTACTTTATCTCGTGAAATAAATTCCTGGGTATATGATACTGGATGTGGTATTAATATTTGTAATACACTGCAGGGGTTTAGAGAGGAAAGGAGACTAACTTATGGGGAGCAATTTCTGCATGTGGGCAATGGAGCACAAGCAGCAGTTGAAGCCATAGGAATGTTTGATTTAGTTTTACCTTCGGGTTTAGTACTTTATTTAAACAATTGTCATTATGCACCTTCTATAATTAGAGGTGTTGTTTCCTTTTCATGTTTGTTGGATCTTGGTTTTTCTCATACTATTGATAGCAATAAAATTTCTGTTTCTTTAAATGGTGTATTTTATTTTAATGTTGTTGCTGTGAATGGTGTGTTTGAAATTGATATGAATAATTGTGTGACTTCCAACAATAATAATAATTCGATGTACAGCATAAGTAAGAGAATGAAGTATGACTTGAATTCATCTTACCTTTGGCACTGTAGACTTGCCCATATAGGCAAGACTCGCATGCAAAAGCTGCAACGTGAAGGGCTTTTGAAAGATATCATTGATGAGTCATTTGATAAATGCGAATCTTGTATTTCTGGGAAGATGACGAAGAAACCTTTTCATAAGAATATGGAAAGAGCTTCAGATCTACTTGGTTTAATACACACGGATGTGTGTGGACCACTTAGACATGTGTCAAGGAGAGGTGCTGTCTACTTCTTAACTTTTACAGATGATTTCAGCCGTTATGGTTATGTTTATTTACTTAAACATAAACATGAAGTGTTTGAAACATTTAAAGTTTTCAAAGCAGAAGTAGAATTGCAATTGGGAAAGAAGATTAAAGCTCTTCGTTCTGATCGAGGTGGTGAATACCTTAGTCAAGATTTTAAAGATTTCTTAACTGAGAATGGAATTGTTCAGAATCTCACATCTCCATATACTCCACAACAAAATGGTGTATCTGAGAGAAGGAATCGTACATTGTTGGACATGGTTCGATCAATGTATAATCTTACTAATCTTCCTTTGTCTTTTTGGGATTATGCTCTTGAAACAGCTGTTCGTATTTTGAATATGGTTCCCACCAAGAAGGTTGATAAGACACCATATGAGATATGGACTGGAAAAGCTCCAAACTTGTCTTATTTAAAGGTCTGGGGTTGTGAGGCGTATGTTAAACGTGACTCACAAGATAAACTCCAACAAAGATCTGTTAAATGCATTTTCGTAGGATACCCTAAGGAAACTATGGGTTACTACTTTTACTACCCACCTGAGAACAAAGTGTTTGTTGCAAGATATGGTGATTTTCTTGAAAGTGAATTTGTGGTTCAAGAAATCAGTGGGAGGGTATATGATCTAGAAGATGATCTAAATAATGCATTGCCTTCAGAAAACACTAGCACACTTCCTATAGAACCGGAAAGTCTGGGTTCTCCACCGGAAGTTGAAGTAATTCCCATTCGCAGATCTGCGAGATCTGTGAAAGCTCCTGACCGTCTATGTCTTAATGTAGAGGTCGATCAGCATACACTAGGGGATCTTAATGAACCTACTAGTTATAGAGCTGCCATTAATAGCCCTCAAAAAGCTAAATGGAAAGCTGCTATGGATGGGGAAATACAATCCATGCATGACAATGAAGTCTGGGAAGAAGTTGACTTACCTCCTGGTGCCAAGGTAGTTGGGAGTAAGTGGCTTTACAAAATCAAGACTGATATGGATGGATATGCACACATTTATAAGGCTCGTCTAGTTGCTAAAGGTTTTACTCAAACTTTTGGAATAGATTACGAGGAGACGTTTTCTCCTGTAGCAGACATAAGAGCTATAAGAATACTCATAGCTATAGCAGCGTACTATGACTATGAGATTTGGCAAATGGATGTGAAAACCGCTTTCTTAAATGGTCATCTAGATGAAGACATCTATATGGCACAACCAGAAGGGTTTGAAAATCCAGAATTTCCAAATCGTGTTTGCAAGCTTAAGAGATCCATTTATGGATTAAAGCAAGCATCACGACAATGGAACAAGAGGTTTGATGCTGAAATTAAAAAGTTTGGATTCACTCAAAATCTTGATGAGCCATGTGTGTATCACAAAGCTAGTGGGAGTAATAATGTAACTTTCCTAATTCTATATGTTGATGACATATTGATCATGGGAAAAGACATTCCAAGTTTGCAAGCAGTAAAGGCATATCTTGGAAAGTGCTTTTCTATGAAAGATTTAGGAGAAGCTGCATACATTCTGGGAATCAAAATCTATAGAGATAGATCAAGGCGGTTAATTGGATTAAGTCAAAGTGCTTACATTGACAAAATATTGAAAAGATTCAATATGCAAAATTCCAAGAAAGGATATTTGCCGATGGAAGTAAAACATGGCTTATGTAATGAGTTTTGTGCTTCAACACCTAATGTGGTGGCTCGCATGAGTAAAGTTCCTTATGCTTCGGCTGTAGGATCTATTATGTATGCGGTTAAGTGCACAAGGCCAGATGTGGCGTTTGCTCAAAATATTACCAGTCAATTTCAACAGAATCCAGGTGAAAAATATTGGATTGCTGTTAAACATATTCTTAAGTATTTGAGGAATACAAAAGATATGTTTTTGGTATATGGTGGAAATCCATCTACAGAACTTTGTGTTACAGGTTTCTGTGATGCATCCTTTCAAAGTAATAAAGATGATTCGAAGTCTCAGACGGGTTATTTCTTTGTTATCAATGGAGGAGCTGTAGACTGGAGGAGCAAGAAGCAGAGTACAATTGTGATGTCTGCAGCAGAAGCTGAATACATTGCTGCTTCGGAAGCTGCTATGGAGGCTGTTTGGATTAGGAAATTCGTTTCTGGGCTTGGTGTTATGCCTTCAATTGAATTACCTATTAATATGTATTGTGACAATTCTGCTGCAATCATATTTGCCAATGAACCTGGAGTCATGAGAGGCACCAGACATTTTCTACGGAAGTATCACTTTGTTCGTGAAAAGGTTGACGAAGGTGAAATAAATATGTTGAAGGTTCACACAGATGAAAACTTAGCTGATCCATTCACTAAGGCTTTGGCGAAAGAGAAGCTTAATGAATTGGCCAATGGAATTGGACTTAAATTAGCTAGTAGTTTCATGCATAACTGTGATTAGTATTTGGATAAAGGATATTGTAAACAATTATTATTTTAATGAAATAAAGTATGTTGGTATGTTTATTTCTGTTATTAATTATTGTTGTCCTATTTTTGCATGTTTACATCCATGAATAAGAGTTATTCTAAATTGTCCATTGTCAGTTAATAATATGGGAATATTATTAAATTAAGACAAATCTGAAGTTGATATAATATACTTACGTATATTGATGCGTAGACATGTCAATTCAGATGATATTCGATGATACTGAATATAGGACTTATCCCAACTATATGATGTTACTTTATGGATCTTGTCATTAAGTAAATCATAAGAAGTTATCCTTAGACTTGAGATACAAGATAACGGTCATGAATGTAGTACATTTTTGTGGAACAACTTAACGCTATACGTAACTGGTAGTCATAAGGGTTGTTTTCGGAAGTGTTACAAAGTTTGTGTGTTTTACTTGTAGTCAATAAAGAATTTGTTCCTTCAAATTAATTTTTGAAGTTTAATACTGCTGGGCCCCTCGTAGGGTTGTCAAGGTGTTTGCGTGGCCACGCCCAAGGTCTTTTATGAAAGGTTCAAAAGATTTGGTAATCTTGTCAATTTCTAAGAACGAGAAACAGAATGGTTAATTAAGGAATGACCTAGATCCATATCCTTATTAACGTAGTATTAGAAACAAAGGGATAATAATAATGAGAAATCATTAAAAGGTTTTCCAGGAGCCTTACTCAAGTTGTACTAGAGGCATCGACGTGTTGCAAGACGCTAATCGATGTGATCACACTATTATGATATGTCTAAGTGGGAGCTGTTGGTTTTATAGACAAAATAATAATAGTCGTGTGTTAGGATCGAACTTGAGATCACGGGATTGCACACAATACGTATGAAGAGGAAATGTAATAATTATTTATAAAATGTTATAATTAATTATTAAACACAAAACAATTAAATAATAATTAGTATTATTGATTAATGACTAATTAATTATTAAACGAAGATTAGGAAACTAATTACTAGGCAATACTTGGAAACAAGAGAAGGTTCCGGAACACCCCTTTGGGCTTCCAAACCGATCGGCCAAGGAGGGATATCCACCTCCTTTGTGCCTTGAGCTCCAAGTAATAACTAGTATATAAGCAAACCCAAGGTGAAGAGTTTTCTCATAACTTGTACGCACACAACTTGGTGTTTTTCTTTTCCTTCTCTTCTTTGGTCGAACCAAAACCGAACACCCTTAGGGTTTCGATTTTCTTGTCTCTAAAAATTGTTTTGTGATTTACTTGCATAAACTTTTCCTTGAATTAGTACGTGTGTACAAGAACGTGAATCAAACACACTATTGTTTGATTCTTGGATTGAATTACAAAAAGGTAAGGGGTAATTCATATAATTCTTATAAACCCTAATTAGGGTTCATTGGTTCCGGAAGATTGCATTGATTCTTGTTCGGGCTAGAATCACTACGGTATGTTTACTATTTAAATTGATGATTAGTTAATTACATGTTATTCGATCTTTTATAATTGCTTCCGCTCATGCTCACTTTGATGTTCTTGGTTTATTAATATGATAGTCATGATATAATAATTCCAACAATAAACACAAACCAAACCTAGCTAATAACAAAGTATCAAACTAGGTATAATAACAAGAAAAAACTTGAGATGCGAACATCCCACATCCATCCCACAGCACGAACTATAGAAGTACATAGGATGAGGGTGAAATCCCTCACCTCAGTCCCAAAGGACACTTACAGTATTTGTAGTATCAAAGAACACCACAAATAAAACCTACATGCTCATCAACATATCATCCAAGCAGCAAGAATCAAAGAACATGTGATGATGCTAGCAACCATGCAGCAAACCAAGGGTGATAATACCCAGTAGCACGAACCAAGCAAAGGTCACTTAGCAGCAAGCAAAGCGAACCAACCACATAGCACAATCCACTCTCCCAAACCCACGTTCCAAAACTGAAGCAGCATCACCACGACCCAAAGTCGACTTACAGGAACAAAAACCATAATGGTTACAATCAAGAATAACCACGATCTTCAGATCGACTATCATAAGATAAAGACAATAAGGCGCAGCAACAATACCCAAGCGATCAACCATAAAAATGCGTGCAACAATCAGTGACCCATAATAATTATGATAATAATGATACCAATAAGTATATTTTAATAATGATGCCAATCCGATGTTAACCTAAGGCTAAAAAGAGTGGTTGGTGAGTCACTCACCGCCACCTCAGCTTTCTCTCTCCTCTCACTTCCACTCACTCTCTCTCACCATACATCCGTTTTGGTCACCCTCTCTCACCTTTATAAAAATATACCCGACTAAATGCATCACACACACTCACAAACCAAATATTTAATTATAAAACCGTACCACTTTTTCAGCACTCATTATGGTGAGTAACTCACCAAACTAGCGCATTTTGGCCGTGGCTTGGCTTTGGTGTTTTGGTTGATTTGGCCGTGACTTACTCACCAAAAGGTGAGTTTGTCGTTACTCCTGTTAGCCTAAGTAGTGTTTCTAAGTTGTACTGGTAGAAATCAAGGGAATACTGAAACTATATTATCATATTTACTAAATAGCTGAGATTACAAATGATTAAATAGAAAATACAAAGACAAAACCCTAAGTGCAACGGCCTAAACAAGTGGGTCGGGCCTATAGGCCTTATTAGCTAACACCCCCTCTCAAACTCACAATGCTACATTGAGAGTTTGACAAGAAAACTCCAAAATTAGACAGACACGTGCAGACCGACAAATGTAGATTCAGCAGCAGAGAGATCCGAACAGAGGTAAACGAAGAGCAGAAGCAGCAGACAAATACAAATTCAGCGGCAGAGAGATCCGAATAGAGGTAGACGAATAGCAGATTCAGGCAATAGACAGATTCAGATTAAGATTAAAACAAGGCAAAACCAGATGCAAAGCCACGTGTGGAATCAGACATATGCATAACCAAACAGATCCAGAGCATAACCATAACATAAATTGGATTGACACCCTTTTTACAAATTCTTGCTTTATTAACCTACTTTTACCATAAATCCCTTGGGACGATTTCGACTTACACACCTTTATTATTACGGACGAGTATACTTGCTCGTATGTGTTATATAGATAATCGGTAGAATCGTGTTTTATAAATTTTAAAACTTGCACACGTTGTAGCACATCATCTCTCAATGTCTTATGTTGCATTATGATCAAACTATTTAACAAACCATAAAGAACGTCTAAATAATATTTTGGTGTCACTACGTGAAAGTTAAAGTAAACATTTTTATTTCACATAAGTTTCAATTTTATTTACACATAGGTCATGTTTAGGAATACGTTGTCATACTCACATATTACTTTCTCGATTCACTAATTACTCACTGTGAGTTTTATAGCCCCACTCCTACATGTTTTACTACTCGTCTTAAATAACTTTATGGTGAGAATACATGCTCGTTTAGTTAAATACATTTCTCGTTTATTTAAATATATTACTCGTTTTACTAAAATGCATGCTCGTTTAGTTAAATACATTACTCGTTTTACTAAAATGCATGCTCGTTTACTTAAACACATTACTCGTTTACTTATTACATGCTCAATTACTTTCTTTCGGACACAAGTCCTTAAAACTCTTACGTATTTCCTACATACCAAATGTACTAATCAACAAGACCAAATGAACTGGTCAACAAGACCAAATGTACTGGTCAACAAGACCAAATGTACTTATCGAACAATTACACACAAACAACCGAATGTGCTGGTCAAACAAACATTAATCCTTGTGGTCCACACTACTTTACTACTTACTTAAACCTATGAACTCACCAAATTTATATTGACTCGTTTTAGCACGTATTTATGAGGTTCTTAGACGCACATGCATGGTTTGCATCTGGAGCATTAATATTAGAGACATTTTGCGATATCGTCATGGCAAGGACTTATTGCATATTTATGTTCGATCGTGAAACAAAAACTTCTTTTCATTTTGTAAATTTTGGATTATGACTTTGGAGAACATTACTTCTTTAATCGAACGTATATTTTCAAACGACTCATGTAGAGGTCGTTCAATGTAACGGTAAATTTGTTTCTATGAAAGTCACGCCCCGATATCTTCCGTTGCGATATTTTGGGGGTGTGAAAATAGGGGTGTTCAAAAAACCCGAGAAACCGACAAACCGAGTCAAACCTCTTAATTCGAAACCGGAAAAACCCGCTTATCACAGTTAGGTTACAGTTTTTAGTTTTATATATCCGCGGTCCCTAGCTATAACACTCGTGATTGCATGGAACTCCCCGAACAAACATTTACGAATTATGCATTCTCACGTACCGACATACAACAGGGAGAGGATCCGCAACAAAAGAGTCTAAGAGCTAAATTCATGATACCCGACAGGGACCATTTATGTAATTAACTCTAAAATTAATGAGCGTGGTGAACAAGTGCAAATATAAACTTAAAAATAATAAATTAAAGGGATAATCCCAAAAATGCTCAAGTTGCCCAATTGATTTGCTATTTTGCCCTTCGCTCAGAAAGTTTCGAAACTACCCATAGGGCAACCGGGCAACTTTTTTTAACCAACGAGGGGACGCCAAGTGTCCGAAATTTTGGATAACACGTGTATTTTTTGGGCAACACGTGTATTTTTTAGGCAACTTGAGACACTTGGCGTTCTATGGTTTGAAACACTAGAGTTGCTCGATTGCCCAGTGGGTAGTTTCGGAACTTTCTAATTTAAGGGCAAAAAACAAATCAATTGAGCAAGGACATTTTTGGGATTACCCCTAAATTAAAATTACAAAAAGAAAAAGAGAGGCTTTTAGCGAAAATCGATCTGTTGGTGTTTAGTTTCATATATTTAGGGTTTGAAATTCTTTGTATATTCACACCTAATTTGTTTTCAGGATGACGTCATTCTTTAGTGCTTTCTTATGCCTTTTACTTGTAACCACTCTTCTACTCGCCAAAGTAACTACTGGTGACCTGGATAATGATTATGATGAAAGCTACAAGGCATCAAATGCCTCTCCTTGGGATGTTTTAGACCAGGATCAGTATCAGCATTACCGGCTTTGGGGGCTAGTAAGTTTTCTATCATGCATCTTCTTTCATAATATACCTAAATCTCTTTCAAACTTCTTATATCTGTTTTTGCAGTATCGCAATACATCATCATTAACCAAAACAGCCACAAGTATGAAGAAACTGAACAAGGCACTGACCCATCAAGAGTATGTTAATAGCCGGATTAAAATGGCTGCGTGGCTGCTTTTCGGGCCTGAAAAAGCCCGATCAAATCTCCTTGCTGTTAGATCCCCTCATCTTTTAATGGATGACCTCCAATGTGTCGAGTCTACAGTAAGATACAAATTAAACTTCATATAGTAAATTGTCTACTTTATATTTTGTAATCTTTCGTTTTCACTTATGAGATTGTTTTATTGGAAGGTGCAATCCTTTGTGAAACACTGTGGTGTGCTATATGTGGACGCAGTCATGCACCGTAGATGGTTTTCTAACATCTGCCGCTATGCTCCTAACAAGCAAGGAATAGAAATGGCATTTTTTGCTGCTTGTGTATTCACCAGAGTAAGTGGTGCGTATAATGATTATGATGAACCCCGCAAGGCATCAAATGCCTCTACTTGGGAGGTTTTAGAAGCAATTGCTAACAGTACCACCAGCTTTCATCGCTCCACTGCCGTAAGTTTCAAGGACCCCCAACTCTACCGACTTTGGGGAAATGTAAGTTTTTTGTGATCATCATTTTTAAGATGATTTTCTTTACTACGACTTATCATTTTCAAAGTGCTTATATTTGTTTCATTGTGTTTTTGCAGTATCGTAATTCTTTAAGATCAAAAACACCCTCAACCATGAAGACTCTGGATCATATATTCGCTGCTAAAGAGTATGTCAGCAGCCGGATTAAAATGGCTGCTATTATTCTTTTTGGTCCCGAAAAAGCCTGGTCAACCCTCCATTCGCCTCAACGGCCCGGGTCACACTTTGTGGATGATTGGCAGTGCTTCCATTATACGGTACATCTTCCAAACAATACTATTATTGATAAATAAAATTAACTATTTGGGATTCTCGGATTTAACATAGCTTCTTATTCTTCGTCTACAACTAAGTCCTGTTAATTAGTTATGGCTTGGCATCTTAGATGCAAGCTTTGTGCTAAAAAAAAAAAAAAAAAAAAAAAAAAAAAAAAAATAGTTGAACAACATGTAAGGTCATAACTGCTCTTGAGAATTGAAGTTCTCATTGCACCTTAATGTTTGACTAGTTGTGATATTTATATGGAACCACATGTTTAGGCTTTTTTTGCAACATTTTAAATGTTCTTATTCACAATATATAGACTAAATATGTTTCATTTTTAGAGGATGAAAACTCATTAACTTATCTGCTTTTATTGATTAACATGTACTTGATTGAGCATATATAATCCCTTTGTTTTACACGCAATACAAGAAAAAGACATGGTGCGACATATTAGGTTTACATCATAACACTTAATAATAACAAGAAGCTGCTTAAAACTTCACGCTATAAACCGGTCAAGAAACACCTCAGTTCTACACCATTGCGTAGTCCATGAATTTGTTACATCATTTGTAGTTGCCAGAAAGAAATATGACTACGAGCTTAATATAAACAGATATCTTTTTACTTTTCCCTTCTATATATTTTGTGATTGTTCATTTTCTAACGTGAAATTGGTATAATTGAAGGTGAAACTATTTGTGTACCATTGTGACTTTCGGTCCCTGAATGGGTTGCTACACATGACATCCTTGGCTAATCTGTGCAATAATGTGGATGACAAGGCAGCAATAAGGGATGCATTCATTGCTGCCTGTGGCATAGAAGATATTAAGCCATATGGTAACCACATTATAGTATATTTATACCTTTTCATCTGTTTATGCAAGTAAATTAATGATCAATACAAGGGTCTCGTTTAAATGTCATAGATGAGATTAATAGACATGGAATCATATGTTGTTACTTAATTATTTTTTCCAACTAACTTCGATGAGTGCCTAAAATGGCATATACCCGCTTTTAAGTTGCCTTAGATCTGAGTATAGTGGAAATACTAATGAGTGCCTAATTTTATTTAAAACCACAGCTATTAATGTGAAAAATCCGACTATAAAAGTCATCCCCGCGCCTATCCGTGGCTCTTCAGAGTATTGTGAACGTGTTACCGTGAAAGGTGCATCTAGAGTGACCATCAGGAGTTTTGCCAATATATATCGTGTTTTGGTACGTCCTTCAGAAACATGGGGGTGGCATGACAAGGCCCATATTTGTGTTCACAGGTAAGAAAGAATCAATCTGGCATTTATCTTTATTTTATTGAATGATGACAAATTCTGCCTTACTACACTTTTAACCTTTTCGATTAATTATTTTAACTTAACATAGCCAACCGCTGTCTGGGATATACCATGAACCCCAATTGACCCATCTATAACTAAACTGTCAAAATAGCCTGTAGCAGGTCTTAGTGATACATTTTTGCTCACTTATAAAGGTGTATGCAGACATGCTTCACTGGGATTATGCCAATGTGAAAAGGATGATTGGAGGCCCCTTGAAAACGAAATGTGGAGTTTTGTCATGTCCCCTTATGAGGAACGTTATGTGGATGTGAAGTTTAGAAGTGGAATTTATGGTCATGTTACCTTCTCTCTTGATGAATGTATGTGTTCAAGTCTCTGATTTTATTGAATTAGTAGTTTCTGCAAATTATACTGTCTTTTCAGCATTCTTGTCTCGTGTTGCAGTACGAGATGGATGGTATTTTGCTTATCTTTCAACTGGAGTCGCTTTACTTTTCTTGGCATCTCGTGATAGCAAGTAGGTTCCATTTTAATACATCAGCTCGTTAACTTTTGAATTTTGGCTGTTATTCTCATACTATGTTTATTAGGTACTTTCTGCCCGCCAATGCTGATTACATTGTAGCCCGCTTTATCAAACTGGTGCTGTGTGTCATCGGAGTTGCATGTATTTTTCAGGTCAGTTATGGTTCCTTTTTTGTTTGTGATTTTCTGTTTTTTTAATGAATTTTGCATTTCAAAAAAATCAAATCATTCCTTATTAAGTAATAATTAATTTATTCTAGATTTATTTTAAAATATTTTAAATAAAAGAAAGGCTAAATCTTTCCAAATTTGAGTAAAATTGGATTATTTTCGTTTTATAATTTAGCCGAGGAAAAAAGTTACAAATACACAATATAACAAAACCAAAAGAAAAACCCTACAATCCCAAACTCGATCTCACACAATATCATCTATCACAAACAACATTCTGAAGATTATTTGATGTTATGGTTTCCAAGGTGACATATCTGCATCCATTGTGTGAGTATCATTTAAGTTTTGGTTTTTATTGTGTTTTGATAATGTTTAAGTGATAAACATTTGATAACGTAGTTGTGACTGTAATCCTAATGTGTAGAATGGCGTAATAGAGATATGTACATGTTTAAATAGAAAGGTCTTTAAATGAATAATAAACCATTAATAAGGGTATGTAATTTTGTATCCTCGCGTGTCTAGTTATTTTCTTTAATGCTTTTTATTAATCGTTAAAAAAAGAGTTATGAAAGAAACGATAAAGCTACATGACGCTTATCAAACGAGTTTGTGTGGAGTCTTTGAAATCATTTTGAAGCCGTGTGGCCGATGTGATTTTGATGCTCGTTTGAAATGCCTAAGACACACATATATAAAGACAAGTTAAAACAAAAGGTCAAAACATACACTACAAGAAGATTGGTGCGTCTTTTGTTTTGAGTTTTAAGTCCATATGGGTAAAGAAAAGAAACATTGCTTATGGGTTTGGTGGTATCATTACACCAGATGGTGTATTGAATGATGATGTGGTGCTGACCGTTGACATGCAGGTGACGGGTTTGGTGACTGTTACACCTAGTTGGTGATGATGTTGGTGGTGAAGAAGGATCTTGTGTGACTCCGATTTGACAGTAGTGATGTCGGTCGCCGCTACACCCAGTCTAATAGCGAGTTTACTCAACTTATATTTAAGGTTGTGGTAATAGTAATTTTTACGAGTTATAGTAACTTTAACAAAATACTAAAATTGGCAAAATTATATATATTTATTGTGGTATAAGTATTATTTGTGCTATTATAATTGCATATAAGATCTTTTTTGTTTCCTTATGACTTCTTGCTGGCATTTTTATTGTAGTTGTGGGACTAATTAGTCTTTATCTTATGAGCAAACTGAAAAAAATGTCCGTAAACTTTGCGATTTTTGCGAAAAATATCCACTTTTTAAAAAAATTGCGAGAAATGTTCCTAATGTTTTGGTTTTTTGCGAGTTATGCCCTTAAACAGTTACTGTAGTTGCAAATTCCCTATTTTGACTAACGCTCGTTAATAAAACTCGTTAGTCAAAGACAAACCCCATGCAAAATGACTAATTTACCCTTGTCTTCTTCCCTACTTTTATACTCTTTTCAATTTGCACCACCACCATAATCAAGAAAATATAATGTTCTTGTGTAACTTTATTATCCTTTTGTGTTATTTGACTATTTCGTTTGATAAAACGTATAAATTTGTACCGACTATATAGAGTTGCCAATACCATTGCGGTTCTGGCTATTTTCTATTTTTCTAATGTGTACCTCATTGTATATTTTTGTTCCATTTCTTCAAAATATCCATGAATTTCACGGGTCTTTTAACTAGTACTAAATATAAAACACAAATACTATATATTTGTTGTGGTATGATTGTATTATTTGTGCTATTAAATAATAGTTTAATTAAATGGTTAACAAAACGAGTCACGTTCATTGTTAAGTCATTTCAGCAAAACTTGCTCAAATATTTATAAAGTTATGATGGTGTATGGTTTGTTTTGAGTTTTCAGTCCCACATTGGGAAAAAGAAAAAAAGAAAAATTTTTTTGCTTAATTTAAATATTGTATTTATTTAGCTCACTCAAATTGAGATTACCATTATATTGTTTTATCTTAATCAACACATGTGTTAGACCAAACACTAACCTGTCATGTTAACATGATACAATCAACTTAAAGTTCTCAACTTTTATTTTTTCTTGGTTTATGTTTCACTTGATGTTCGATTGACAAAATTAAGCTAATAAACTGATAATCATATTTGTTAAGTGGCTCTCAAATTTGTAGCACACGAGTAATGAAAAAAGAGTGGCAACCTCTAGGAATTGGTTTTCAGGATTAAATCGGCGTACTTTTGATGTGAAAGGAACCTCTTATAATTTATGAATTCACTTATTATCGTTGCTTTGTTTTACCATAACTAAAACATGTCACACAAGATGAATCCCTCGAACAGATGGTATGAAGACTTTTTACTTAAAACATTAGGTATGGTCGGTGTTATCCAAACGGTGTTATAACAAAAAGTTCTAACACCTCGGTTTTTCCCTTATAACTTTATTCAAAACCACCCTCCCTATCACTCAAGTAGGACACTTTGGGCCCTACAATATTTAAGTAATAATACAATTATCTGTGGAACAGGTTTCAAGGATGCATAAAATATTCAGACAAATAACGTAATATTAGTTGGAACGAATAAAATATAGTGACAAATAAAATAATATTAGTTGTAAAAAATATTATTGTTTTTGCACTTTACAGAAAAGTGGTATAAGGTATACAGCCGTTGTGCTTATTGGGCTCAGTGGGACGTTGGGATCCATAGGGTTACGTTGGCCCGTTTTGTTGTAAAACAAAAAATAGAAGGTCGAAAGATGGGTGATCTACTAGCACGCAACCTTCAACAATTCCAACAACAAAAGTACCAATACTATTCTAGACAGATCATGTAGAAAATAATGTTGCATGGCCAAAAAATTAATTTAATCAACTTGACAATAATGAAATGTGAAACCCACAAATGTACTATACAAATTAGTACACATTCGATAAGTTAAGGGTTAAATTCATAAATGCTTAACATACTTACAATTTTGACTCATTCTACATAATATACTTTTTTTTATTGTCAAAATGCTTAATTAAGTTCGTATTAGTTGTCATAATGCTTAACAAATGGTTCTTTATTATGCAAAATGTCTTAAATACCCTTGGAGTTCATATGTATGATATATTTCCTTCTTATTAACTACAAACTCAGTTGTGTAAACTGAATTTGTTATGACAACAAAAAAGCCACTAAACCTGAGACCACGCCATGGTCCAAATCTCACAATTAAGACCGAACCTTTCCTCACAAACATCTGTGGATACCCATTTGTGTCTACTGAAATATCATATATACCTTGTGAAGGATCATCAAGACTCTTCCAAGAGGTCATGTACCTCTCAAAACCAGTCACTAAATCTTTCCAAATTAAATTTTTGTTGGTACTATATTAATCCCATGCTACAAGATTTCCATTATCCAAAAGCTGCACCACCACCGCCACTAAACCATTACTCCTCATACCAACAGTTGAATTGGATGACCAAACCACGGTGTCCCCACCATTGAGAATCACCAGGTTTCCTTGGCTGCTAACTTTGAACTTACCAGATTTAGTGTTAATTGGTGTCTCCCTATTAGCAACCCATACGACTGTACCCTTTGCTATCCACTTGTACCCACCACCTGTTTGACAAAATGCCTCAACGAAACGTAGTTTCTTATAGTGCACTTATGGCTGGTTTTTACCAAAATAGGTATGATTATGAGGTGGGGTTGGGGAGGCAGTGTCATGGGTATGTGTTGAAATGTGGGTTGGTGTTTTTTCAGTATGTGAAAAATGGGGTTGTGAGGATGTGCGCGAAGGTGGCGGATGTTGTTGGGGCTTTGGAGGTTTTGTGTTCGGTTCCTGGCGGATGTTAAGATGTGGACACGGGAATCAATAGATCGACAAAGATGGATGATGGTGGTGGTGATATACGCGGCGGTGGTTATGTATTCGTGGAGCTAGAGGGAGCTACAAGGCGCGTGTGTTATGTAGAAATGACGGGGAGGTTGAGAGGAGTAAGGTGGTGGTGGCGGTTATATTTGGTGGTCGACGGTGTTAGCTCCGGTGGCCGGAAGTGCAAGGGGGGAGGTAGGAGATGAAGATGTAACAAATGACGAAAGTACCCTTAAGAAATCCTATTAGTTATGCGTAATGACAAAAAACACAAACTTAATTAAGCATTTTGACATTAAAAAAAGTATAATATGTATAATGAGCCAAAATTGTAAGTACGTTAAGCATTTATGAATTTATCCCATAAGTTAACGCGTACCAAAATAAAACGAACACCGTGTTACTGAAACGGCAGCTACCCCACCGCAACGTGGTGGATACATCCAACTCGTTTAAAACAAAACACAAATTAAAAAAAAAAAAATCCTTGATGGCTTGTCTTGGCTAGAGGTGCAAAAAAATCAGTTTTTTTCGGTTTTCGGTTTTTTAATAACCAGTTATAAAAAAACCAGTTTTTCGAATAACCAGTTTCGGTTCGGTTTCGGTTTTTTGGAATTGGTTTTCTTCGGTTATAAATGTTCGGAATCAGTTTTTTTCGGTTATAAATTTTCGGAATCGGTTTTTTTCGGTTTTTTACCGGTTCGCTTTTTTCGGTTAAAAATGTTCGGATTCGGATTTTTTATCGGTTGTTTACCGGTTCGTTTTTTTCGGTTCATTTTTTTCCGGAATTTTACTAAAAGCTTCGAACATTTATTTAATAAAATTGTTAATTATCAAACATATAATTAAACAATATTCTCATAACTTTTATTTAAACAATACAATTATGCAATCATAACTTTTATTTAAACAATACAATTATACAACAAAAAAATACAATCATAACTTTTATTTATACAATACAATCATAACTTTTATTTAAACAATACAATCATAAAAACATATAAATACTAATACATTTTGCGAGCTTCGGCATGGCCATCACCCGAAAACATATTAGTGTAATCAAGTATATCGAGCTTCGGCATTGCCATCACCCGTTATACTCAACTAGTCACTCAAGTCGTCATCAAGACCATTTTCTTCCAAAAAATCTTGTATATCTAAATCTTCAACTTCAAATTCTTCAAACTCACCTTCATTTAATTCGCCTTCGGTATTCGTAGTCGAAGACGAAGGTGATATCCCCGCTTCTTCTTCTTCTCTTATTATACCTTCTTCAACATCTTCATCTATTATTGGATCATCCAACGACGATTCATGTTGTATCCTATCTACTCCGTCCAAATAATCTTTCAAACATACACATACTTCCACGGATTCGCATGTTAGTCTTGTCCTTCTATCCGATATAATTCGACCACTAACCGAAAAGGCCGATTCGGAAGCTACCGTCGAAGCTTGGACCGCTAATAAGTCACGAGCCATAGCGGATAAAATCGGATATTGGATTTCCCTTTCTTTCCACCAAGCCAAAATGTCAAAGTTTGCAAACTCATTGGGACTTAAAGTTCTTAAAAAGTTTGTAGCCATATATTGTCCCAATTCGCTTGTTGGGGCCGATGATCGTTGACGCCTTGTAGCGTCTTCAAATAAAGAATTATAAAGGTTTATATTAATGTCTCTTGTCATTTGGGACGATCCGGCCCGCATTTGGTCAACAATTGGGTTTTGTTGGTGACCATATTTTGTTGCATAAATGCCAAACAATTTTTGAAAATGATCGTTAAATCTAAAAATTTGAGATTCTATATAGCCCACGTCATCACCGTCTAACCCAAAAGATAAGTCTAAATTTTCCATTATTTTTTTTATTAAAAGTTCTACACCTCCAACATTTAAACATGGATTAAGTGCGGCGGAATAAGTAAAAACTAAAGGTAAACTAGCAAAATATTTTATAAATTTCTTTTTTATAATTTTAACCATTTTTCTAAACATTCGTGAAGGTGAGTTTTTTAAATCATATAATTTTTCCGTCATAGCATAAATTTGTTTTAAAACTAATGGGCTAGTTGGGTAATAAACACCCGATAATATAGTTGTTGCCTCTTTAAAAACTTGTAAAAACATAGTTAATTCATTTAGTCGATCCCAATCTTGGTCGTTTAGTATTATGTTGGACAAATTTTTATTAATAAGTTTTTGATTATAAGCATGTAAAGTCGCACGTTGTCGTAATATATTTTCAAACATCATGCAAGTAGAATTCCATCTAGTATTAATATCAAGGCAAGGTCCTAGGGGTTGTTCATTACACATTTTACGAAAACGTTTATAGTTTATTTGTCGTTCGTTGCTCGATTTATATATCAATACTAATAAACCCCTAAATTTCGTATATAAACTATCACATATTTTTAATGCCGCTTGTACGGATAAATTTATAACATGAGCAACACAACGGGAATGAAAAAAAGCACCATCTAAAATAGGTTTTACACGTAATTTTAACAAGTCCATAGCTCTAGTATTATTTGATGCATTATCTAGTGAAATCGTAAAAACTTTATCATCTAAATTATATTCAATTAAAGTGTCATGCAAAATTTTTCTTAAATTACATCCCGTATGAGGATAACCAAATATTTTAAAAGCGATTGTCCGTTTCATTAATAACCAAGATTCGGGATTAAACCAATGAGCCGTAACGGCGAGATAAGAATTTGCCGTACCATGTGGTGCGGTCCAAGTATCCGTAGTTATAGAAACACCATATTTATAATTACGAAAACCTTCAATTATTTCTTTTTTAGCCGTTTTCCATAATTTAAAAGCATCACTTCTAAGAGTAGTACGACTTACATGTTGATACCGCGGTTGTAGCCTCCTTTTGATGATCTCCGTAAGCTTGACGTTGTCGAAGTGGTTGAATGGAAGCCCTTGTTGAATGACAAACTTCGTAAAATCAAGTCGAAGCGCATCCGCATCATATATAAAAACTTGACCATCCGCACCAATAGTAGTTTGCGAACTAGTATTTTGACCCGCCTTACAACTACCAATATGATTCCTAAGTGTAGAGTTAGACCCGGTGCCATAAAAATGCCCACATTTCCGGCAACGCGCTTTTACGTTACCATCTTTCATAACACACATATCGAAATTAGTCCACACATCACCTTTTCGGGTGGTTGGTCTAACCTTTTCAACATCATCGTTTGTGTAATGTTTTCGGACATTGCTAGTAGCAACGGAGGGAGTAGTGGAAGCTTGTTGTGATTGTGAGTTTTCCATTATAGCGAAAATACGAAATAGCGATTTTTGAGCGTTTTTGAGAGATTAGAGAAAGAAATGAGATTGTTTTTTATGTGTTTTCAACCCCAACACATTACCTCTATTTATAGTGCCTTAAAACTCCCCAAAACCCTCAAAAAATTCAAAAAAAACGGCTATATTCATACTAGCCGTTTGGCTCGGTATTATTTAAAAAAAACCGAAAAAAACCGGTTAAAACCGGTTAAATCCGGTTTTTTTTCAAACGGCTACTTTTTTTTTTTTTTTTTTTTTTTAAACGGTTATATTTTTTTGAAAAAATCCGGTTAAATCCGGTTTTTTTTTCAAACGGTAACATTTTTTACTTTTTTTTTTTTTTAATTAAAAACAAATAAAACCGGTTAAAACCGGTTTTATTTTAAAACCGGATAAAACCGGATATAAAACCGGAAAAAACCGGTATATTATGAAAACTCATAACCGGTCTAACCGGTTCGGTTTTAGAAAACCGGACCGGTTTTTTATAAAACAAAACCGGTTTTGTGAAAACCGGTCACCGGTTTTACTACCGGTTAAAAAAAAAAAAAAACCGGTCATGCCCTTGCACCTCTAGTCTTGGCTGCTGAATTTAAGAAACAATTAGGCCATGATATACTTATATTCGTACACCAGCCCAATACAATAATGTAGCCCAGTCTACTAAAATAATCCAATCGGGTAAAAGGCATCATTTGTGTAAACACCCTAAACATCCGCCCCTTCTCTACTACTTTTCTCTTCCATAAAAATAAGCTCACATCTGCCGCATAACTTATAATGGCTTTTGATTTCTTTCAAAAGATCGAGCTCTTCTTGTCACGTGGAATAGACTACTTTCATAATAATTAACACAGGTTAGACATTCGTTTTGTTATGTAAAAATTGATCTATTAATTTTTAGCATGTATATTACAGTTTCAGTGATTATTTTTTTTGGATGTTAATAGGAAAATAGTAACGAATATGATGATTTATTATGTACTACTAGTTAGAATAGCTTTTTATATACGGAGTATGATTAGTATATAAGTTACTGTTGTTAACTTTAGATCTGTTGATTTATTCCGAGTTTGGCTGTATTCATGATTTGTTTTGTTGTTTTGGGCGCTGTTATTTAGAGATTTAATTTTAGATATATTCTGTGGTTCCAAAACCTTTTGATGGATGGAGATATAGGAACATGTTAGAAATATATATTTTATCCCTATGTTAAATCTAGTTGCACTGATGCTAATGGCGACCACAATGCACAAACCATAAACAAGTAAACTTACCCAACAGAAACAAAAAAAAAAAAAAAAAAAAAAAAAAAATGAAATTGTGGTCAGCCAACCATAACATTCATTTGGTTGGGAGGGGGACTCGGTCACCTGTGGTTGAGCTACTGGGGACGCGGTCACCAACTCCGTGAGTTCGGGGTCAATATCCTAAAAATATTTTTTTTTTAATAAAAACGTATACACAGCAAAAATATATCAATATTGAGCTAATTTTTTTCGTTATCGAAAAACCTTTACCATAAAAAAGCTAGTTTTTTGTTAGATATTTAACAAATAAATTTTGTTATATAAAAAAGTGGCAAATAGTAAAAAGTGATAATTTTCGCATGGTGCTATGTGGCTTAAAGTGTTTATGTAAATGTTTAAAAAAAATGTTTTTGGGCTTGTTGGGCAAATCTTTTGGGTCCATTTTTTTTTTCAATATTAGGCCTCGTGGACTACATTTTTATGGGCCACTTTTCCTACTTTGACTCTGATTAACTTTTATTGCGCAGAAAATGCTGCACATGTTGACAAGAGTGGGCTAGTTAAGAGGGATGAGAGGAAACTTTTAGATGTAGTTAAGTGGGCTAGTTAACAGGGTGAAAATAGCCCATGAAATAACCGGCCCAAAATATTTGTTTATTGTGTGGCAATAGGCACCTTCATATATAATATTATATTTATTAACAGGACAATGTTGGGCATTTACCACTGTAGCATCGATTGAATCTATCCATCATATTGCCCATAATACCATACTCGAGTCTAAGCTAAGTAATTAGCATGTAATTGATTGCTATAATGCGTACATAAAGGACACTCTTTGGGCCAGGTAAAAAAGGCATTCGACTACCTCCTCGATCACAACGGTGGCAATATATGCAGTGAAGAGCAGTATCCTTCCAATTTCAAGGACGAGAGACGTGCTTGTAAAGCTGAAGGGGTTAGTATATAAAGAAGATGACTATCTTTATTTATAAGAACACTCTGAATCTAATTAATTTTTATTGCGCAGAAACAAACAACTGCACACATTGACGGGTATGGGCGAGTTAAGAATAATGAGAGACAACTTCTTGAAGTTGTGAAGAGGCAGCCAGTGGTAGCTAAGATAGTAGGTCAGCCAGTGGTAGCTAAGATAGTAGGTGCAGGAATAGTTAATCCTCCTCGTGCAAAGGTAAAAATACTTAATTATTATTTGCATTTTAGTGTTTTTTGCATTGATTAATTTCTTGTTTAAGGCTTATTTAGATGTTATTGTTGCTTAACATTAGCTCTTTATAGGATATTGCTTAGGATAGACATCTTGTACTTGTACCCAATTAGTCAAAATGTTGGTTTTTACCCACTTTAACCCCCCTAGCCAAGCTATTTTTAGACCAGTTAACTATTTTTAAGGCCAAATTCTAGATTATGCTTTTATTTAGATGTTAACTTTTAAATTGTAGTGAAGTTGCAGCTCGTAAAGGTATAGTATATCTTCAGCAATACTTAAAGCTGGTGAAAATGAAATGGTAAAAATACTGTTTAAAACTACTTGTAATGACTCATAAATTAAAACTAAACTGTTGTAAAATCATAAACATAATATGTTCAGCTTATTCTATGCTTATTTGATAGTCATTATTAGCTTTTTATGAGTCATTTTGTCTTAATAGGTCACTTAGAGTCTAAATCAGTCAAGTTATATGGTTCAACTTAGCTTAAAATATATTGATATAGAAAGTAGAGACTACTATTTCATGTGATGATTTTTAGTTAATTTTTTAGTGAGATTTAAGTTTGATTTTGTTGTATTATGTTTTTTAGATGAGGTCGATGTTGGTGTTGTTGATTTTTAGCTATATGTCATTACTACTTGTTATGCCTTTTTAATCATTCATATATCAATATCCCACATGTTTTATCTAATTTAGCAGTTTTTTATGAATATAAAAACTTTTTTTTATACTAATAACTACTTCGTGCAATTTTTTATTATTTTTTTTTTATTTATTTTTTATTTTTTTTTTCAAAATGTAAACTATGTAGTATTAATTTCCAAAACCAATATATACAAGACATACAAAAAGACACATCTGGTACTATGACACATCCATAGGTTCTCAGATTAGTATTAGAGTACTTTTAATCAGAGACAAAAGTCACTTATGAGCTACCAATGTATGTATGCATGTATACACATAAATAAGACTACTGCTTGCAAATCTCCAACAAACACATCTATACTACTATATAATGTATTTGAGACTATTCTATAATTAGAAAGGCTTAAAAATTCAGACTTTTACTTACTATTTATGGAAACAACCACCCCTAACAATCACCCCCAACAATTTATAACCACTTCAACAACCACCCCCAAAAATTTATAACCACCTCAACAACCACCCCCAACAATTTATAACCACCTCAACAATCACTTTCCACCACCCCACCTCCCTCCTCTTCACCCCCAACAATCCGCCCCCGCATCGCGCGGGACATTTCTAGTAATTATCTATTTGGTAACTACTTATACATTTCATTTTGTTGTTAGGGGGTCGGCATTGCTCACGGTATGGAGGCCGCGGTACCGCCCTACCGTGCGGGAACACCGCCGCCTTCCTTGCGGTACCGCACGGCAAGCTTAAGGCACGGGGTCTTTTCTGGCACGGGAAGGAAAGCAAAATTCGACCGTTTGAGGCTTTGTACCGTTGGATTATGACCGTTTGGGTCTTGAAATGTTTTTTTTTTTTTTTTTTTTTTTTTTTTTTTTTTTTTTGACCGTTGTATATTTATGTATATATGTAGTATGCTAGCAGTCTTCCACCAACAACAAACAATAGTTTAAAAAAAAAAAGTATTCTCACCGCCGCCTTCCTTGCGGTACCGCACGGCAAGCTTAAGGCACGGGGTCTTTTCTGGCACGGGAAGGAAAGCAAAATTCGACCGTTTGAGGCTTTGTACCGTTGGATTATGACCGTTTGGGTCTTGAAATGTTTTTTTTTTTTTTTTTTTTTTGACCGTTGTATATTATAAGTATATACTAAAACCCAAAATTTGTCTCATTCAAAAATGAACAGTGCCAGCCACTAAAGTCCAAACGAAATGAACAGTATTATTATTATTATTATTATTTTAATAAAACAACTTTTATATATAAAAATATATACATATATACATTCGGTATATATAAATAAATACATAAAAAATACAAAATTTTTATAAAAATATTTTTATAACAAAAACTAAATATATATATTTATTTAAAAATTATTTTCGGATTAAATATATATATATATATATATATATATATATATATATATATATATATATATTCAATTTTTGATTTAAAACTAAATAAATATATAAAAAATACAAAACTTTCAAATTTTATAAAAATAACTAGAGACCACTTATTTATTTTATATTCCACACTTAAAATAAAATTTTCATATTTTTTTAAATAAATAAAATTTAATACGGAAATAAATAAATAAAAACATAAATATTTATTAATTTTCGGATTAAAAATAAATAATATATAAAAAAATGCAAAACTTTTATATTTTTCAAAAATAGTGAGTGACCACTCATTTATTTATTATTCTAAACATAAAATAAATTTTTCATATTATTTTGAAATAATAAAAATATATACGAAATTCAAAAATTAAAAACAAAAGATATAAAGGGTTTTGGGTGATAATTTTACCGAACAAACAACTAGAAAAATAGTGGGAAAGTGGTGGAAAAATGGTGGAGTCGTAGTGGTGTTATGGTGGTCGACGGTGGTGGTTCAAAAGGGGTGTTCGGGTGAGTTTTGTGACGATCGGTCCGTACTTCCGGAACGTACACGACCCGATCTACAAGATGGTGGAAGAAAATATTTTTGGCCGGAATATTTTCCGGTGGCCGGAGGCCGGCGGTGGAGGTAGTCGGCGGTGTGGGAGAAGAGAGAAAGAGTGAAAAGTGTATGTGTGTGTTTATTTGTTTGTGTTATATGAAAAAAAAATAAAAATAAATAATATTAATAATAATAATAGTTAGTGGGGAAGGGGGTAAAGTGACAATGTGGGAAGTTTAGGGGGGCCCGGTCAAAAGAAAGGGAGGGGGGGTTTGTGTCAACGAGCTAAACTTGATCCAAAAACGATTCAGAAGCCAAACGACATAGCAAACGGACTCGAAAAATTACAAAACTTGCGCCATTGTTCTCAAAATTTATTTTCCCATAAAACTAAGTACAAACTTCAATATTTTTCCCGAATCGCGTTTTTATTTATAAATTTGGCAAATGCAATACGGTCATTTCCCGGAACAGTGGTATCTTTTTCCGGCAAGAGAGTGGCAGCTACAGCAGTGGCACTACAAAAAAAAGAAAAAAAAAAAAAAAAAAAAAAAAAAAAAAAACGTTAGATCTAAAAAACCAAACAGGAATGGATTTAAAATAAAAACATATAGATTTAAAAAAAATAATACTCGGTGAGTCACAGATAAAAAAAATAAATCCACACGTTTTTTATATTACAAAAATGGTTTTATAGAAAGATTTGTTATAGAATCGCTTTTATTAAAAGTTTATTAAATTAGAGTTTTGGTAAAACAATAAAATCAGCTAAGGGGAAATCACTTGGGGTGTTACCATGTATAAAGCAGATGATGGTGACCTTGCGACGGGGTAGCAAAAAAAACAAGAAATATATATATAATAACAAATAAATGATTAGAAATACAACGAAAATTGAAATTATCACACAGGTTTTACAAAACGCACCCGCAGCATCGCGCGGGCATTCCCGCTCGTTTATGTATATATGTAGTATGCTAGCAGTCTTCCACCAACAACAAACAATAGTTTAAAAAAAAAAAGTATTCTGCCCCCCCCCCCCCCCCCCCCAAAAAAAAAAAAAAAATACCGAGCAACAAAAAAACATGGAACCAAAAAAAAATAGAGATTCAAGAAAAGGAAACCGAGTAGCGAGGGGTGCAAGTCGTCCTCGAGTTCAATCATTTTCTCAATCACAAGATGTTTACCGCCCCGAATTTGTCCAAGCTCCATCTCCACAATTTTTCGTTCCCCAACAACCCCTCCCACAATTGCCTCAAAATTTCAACCCGTTTGAGCCGAGATACACCCAACATAAAAGACGTGAAACGGAGAGCGGTCCGTTACCCGTTCGTGATGATAGCGAGGATGATGAAGATTATGATAATGTTAATTTGGTGCCCGAGACACAACCGATGAATGACGAGGTTGAGGAAGAGGTCGAAGAGGTTGAGGTACCGCGTCAAAGTCAAAGAAAACCCGCTAAGATTTGGACGCTCGATGAGGAGGAGGCGTTAGCTAAGGCTTGGATCAAAATTTCGGTGGACAAACAAGTTGGGGACCGTCAAACATAGGAAGGTTTTTGGAGACGAGTTCTAAAGCATTTTAAAAGCCTTATTCCAAGAACCGAACGCACCAAAGATCAATTGAACTCGAAGTGGACTCCTATGAATGCGCATATCACGGCGTTCAACGCATACTACATACAAGCGGTATTTTTTTTTACATACGTACATATTTTTTTTACATCCGTATATATATAATTTTGTAGGTGCGCTTGAAAGAAAGTTTATTTTTTTTTACTTACGTATATATATAATTTTTACTTACATATATTTTTTTTTACTTACGTACATAAGTTTTTTTTTTTTTTTTTTTTTTTTTTTTTTTTTTTTTTTACTTACGTACGTTTATATTTTTTGTAGGTGCGCTTGAAAGAAAGTGGGTGTGACGATCTTCAAGTTTACGAGAGAGCCCAACTTGATTTTGAAAAACAATTTAGGAAAGCTTTCGCGCACAATAAAGCGTGGCACATTCTCAAAGATCAAGAAAAGTGGAAAGCACAAGCGTCGGCTAGTCAGACTCAAGAATCCACGGGATCGAGCAAGAAAAGAAAGTCGTCGGAGTCAAGTAGCGCTCAAACGCAAACAAACGAGACGCCAATAAACGTGGAAGATTTCAACTGTGAGTTACCGAACCTCAATGAGAACCCAACTCCATCACGATCATCGAAAGGCAAAAAAAAGACGAATTCTGAAGAGTCAAGCCGAAGTTCGATTCGTGATACCCTTGCAACTTACACGGCCGAAAAGCAAAGTTTATTGCAAGCGCAGATGGAGGCTCAAAAGAAAAAGGATGAAGAGTATTTGAAGTTTCTTGATGGGGAGACCTACAATCGTGACATGAAATTTGTTATGGACCCGCACGACCATATCCCAGACCCGGTTTTTAAGGACTTTGTCAACAAAAGGAAACGCGAGATATGCGCCAAATACGGTTGGCCATGTAGTTTGTAGGATTTAGTGTTTTTTAGGTTTTTAATGGAAATTTAGTTATTTTATGTTTTTAAGAATTTTATGTAATGTTTTATTAATTTTAATGGAATTTTAGTTTTTATTTTTATTTTAAAGGAATTTAAAAAAAAATGAAAAAAAAATGAAGTGAGGGATGGTGGTGTGGTGTCACAAGTGATGCCAACAAAAAAAAGGGTGAGGGATGGGAAAAATTGGTGAATGATGTGGCACAAGGGGATTGGTTGGGAGTGAGGGATTGTGGTGTGGTGCCACAAGTGTTGCCAACCCCCTTAGCATGCATGGTTGCATGCATTTGCATAGTTACAAGTTGCATTATAATTGTGGTTATTCAATATTTACACATTTGCTTATTGCAAATTTGCAACAAGCTCACTACAATGAACAAATGCAACAAATAAATACTACGTATATGAATTATACATGTATCTTTGAGTTGTTTAATATTTTAACTAATAAGTTTAAGAAATTAAATTCTGTGATTTTATAAATGGCCTAGACACGGACCCGACTTTGACCCGAACCCGACTAACCCGACCCGATTAGCACCCCTATATGTATGCATGTATACTCAATTGTGAGGGTTTAGCTTTACTATGACATGAATGGATTGACTAAACTATGCAATAGGCAGTAAAAACAAAGTAAAACAATATTTTTCGGGTCTTATCAGGTTGACCCGATAACCCGATAACGTGTCACTATTATTATTCAGCTTTCCATCCATAAAACTGAATCCAAATTAAAGTACCAACTTGGCAACTTTACTGGTTTCAAATCTTTTAGAATGGCTTACTTTTTATCTCTGCAACCAGATCAAGTTTTTTCCCTCTTATATCTTCGATTCTTATGGCTTTATAAATATAAAGTCATAGGTTTAGGGTTAACACATACAAACAGCGGCCTCTCCTTTGTTTCTCTCTCTTTGTACTTACTTTTTATCTCTGCAACCAGATCTCATTTTTTCCCTCTTATATCTTCGATTCTTATTCTTATGGAGGATTATTATTTTTTTCTTCGTCGATCATCGAACAAGCCAGGAAAAATCAACTATATCCAAAAGCCAAGTCATAAAACTACTTGCTACCATATCTACAGATATCTATGATTCGTGGTGGTTTTTATCGAAGTCTCGGGTTTCGGATGTTTCGATATGTATACATAAAGATCGATATGTTTTTTTTTTTTTTTTTTTTTTTTTTTTTTTTTTTTTTTTTTTTTTAAGTATGATATCGATCTTTAAAATAAAGACTTCTAAAATTGATAAACCCATTCATTTATAAAAAAAACCCAATATTTATGGGCTTTTAAAAGAAACCCAGGCTTTTAAAAGAAACCGATGGGCTTTAAAACTATGGACTAGTCTACAACATAGGAAATTTGGGCTTCCAAACAACTACCCCAATTAATAAGCCGGCCTGTTTGGTTAACATTATACTCCAAATCACAAAACCCTAATTCAACCTATTTAACATTCTTTTCCACATTCCAAAACCCTATTCGCCTCAATCAAACAATGTCTGCTTATATGGTAATTTTATATATATATATATATATATATATATATATATATATATATATATATATATATATATATATATATATATATATATATATATATATTCCTTTTTAATGTTATAAGTTTGATATATTATCAATGGTGTTTTTTTGATGCATCTATTTATTTATATAGCAACACTGGAGGGAACAACATGGTCGGCTTAAGCAACAAAGGTTGCGACTCAAGAGATGGAAGATACCCATCAAGAACTGCAGACTGTTAGGGAGGACCTCCACCGTAACCAGCTAGAAAGGGAACGTTTGTGGCAAGAAGAGCAAGATCTCCTAGAATGGAAAATGTTTGAGAGCAGAATTAAGCGAAAAAAGGTTGAAGGTAATGGAGCCTGTGCCTTTCGTTCCACTTCCGATCAAAGGACTGGAACGCAGGCACATCACCTTGTGGCTGTCGCTCAGGTACACTAAACCCTATGTTTGTATGTTAATTCGTACTTCAAACTTTTAACATCTATCTGAATCAAGCATTTCCAAAAACATTTGTTGGTTTAAAATTTATTTGCAAAGTGCTTGTTCAAATGGACATCTGGTCTAGGGCTTAATTAAGCGTGCATTTCTGTCTAAAATTTGAACCTGCATAGTGCTTAATCTGCTTATTCTGAGTGCTAAATTGATTGAATTAAGTTTGAAATACTTAATTCAAACTTGTATTGAATAGTTTGATGCTTGTTTGGAATGATCGATTATATTAAAAATCGTGCTTGTTTAGAATGATTGATTATATGATTTTACTGGTATTTTGAAACCAATTTCTTCAATCTCAACAGTTTGTTTTCAGTTGACACTAGCTAACGGTTCGACAAGTGGAATTGAGATCTTGTTGCTAATAATATGTTAACAACTATTTGTCTCATCTTTTATTGTAAAATTTAGCCGAAAGAATGGTCTGTTTTCGTTAGGATTTTTAGATCACGCAAGTGTTATTGTTATACGGAACTTCTTATTTGTTTCACTCCCTAAATGCTATTACAGTTGGTCTTTTTTTTAAATTGTTTGAAATCGTGCTTGTTTTGGTAGTATATGTAATCAAGAACTGACCCTCTGATGTGTTGTTAGCCGAAAGAGAGGAATGTTTAGTTGTTTTTAGTGTAGTTTGATTGTCGCGTTTTTTCAACACCTTTTGTCTTACAGTTGGTGTGCATTGCATGTATATAGGTTTTTTTTGGGGCTTATGTAGGGTTTTTGTTTATCACAAATTTGAAGTAATACGCAACGATTACATTATAGAAAACAAGTTTGGAACATTGCACATCTTACATCTAGTCTGTCCCATAACATATTTGACATATACAGTCAAATTACTGTCTCCAAAACATATTAGGGCCCGTTTGGTTCACAGAATGTTTTTGCACGGAATGGAATCTGTCAAATGGATTGGAATCTGGAAGAATTAGAATCTGAAGGAATTAAAATATGTTATGTGTTTGGATGTAAGGAATTGAATTCAAATCCTTTCTTGATTACTGTTTGGATTGTGGATATTTTGGCGGAAATGGAATGCAATTACATTCAAATGACAAATGTACCCTCTCACCAAACTAATTAGTTATTGGTTTATTCTTTCGCAAAAGCATACCCACATAGTATCGTTATGGCTACAAAATGTATAACAACAAACATAGATGCTCTATCTTGTACATGAACTAAATTGACCAACAAAATTATCATAATAGTCAAACTTTTCAAGTACCAAAACAAAAGCCAATTAAAAAATCATAACAAGTACTTTGAAAATGATAAAAACAACTTATTTATCTCGATCAAATCACGTGCAAAATAATAATGCAACTAAAGTATCATGAGATGCATATCATTCTTCCAACATAAGCTTCACAAAATTGGTTCGTTCATCTCCTTCCAAATTCTAAAAAGTTAGCACGGCTTCCGGCTCACGCATTATCTTTCGACTAGCTCTGAATTTATCCATGTTAGTCATTGATTGAATTTTTGAGATTTCAGAACTTACAAGTGATGTTTTGTTTTGCAAATCCACTTCCGCTTTTAGAGATTCGTTCATAGTGGTTGAGGCTTCCCGAAGTTCTTTTCCGAGTAAGGTTGCTGCATTAGTGATTCCTTCAACAATTGGATCAAATCGACTTTTCCTTTTTTTTAGAACGTGCACTTGAACCCTCCTCACTTTGCACATTGGTAGTTGTACGTGTACTATGACTTACATCCACTGGGTCATCAGTTATGTCTTCTAATTGTTGGGATTCTTCTTCAACATTTGCATCAGTTTCCATCTCGATAGGATCTTTTGCTCCATTCCCTTGAGCTCTATCTTTCCCAAAAACAATACACAAGTCTTCAAAATGAGGAAATGGTTTGTTTCTCCATTTGCTAGCGCCTTTGTGAACCTATTATATATAACAACGATATAAGTGAAAAACAAATCTTAAAATTTATTATGTAATAGCATATGCAAGTTAATTTACGTACCGCGATGTAAGTTTCCCAAACATTTGGTTCAGCCGTCACACATTGTTTGACACTATCGTAACCAAAACCACTTGTGTTATTACCATTCAACATATCATAAACGAATTGCCAATCTTTTTTCATTGTTTTTATTCTTGATTCAATATGGGGTTTACCCAAAATACCCGCATGAGGGAGTGATTTTTTTATCTCATGTTCTAGATGTTGCAAATATCCCGATTTAAAACCGTTATCGGCTTTATATCCTCCAGAGTTTGCCATATTAACCAATGCTTCAACAAGGATGTTTTCTTCAATTGTTGTCCAAGTCCTGTAGTTCCTTCCTTTTTCAGCCATACCGAATTACTAAAGCGAATTCACAGAACAAAAAAAATCACACAACATATTAAAATAATTAAACTAGTGAAAAACAAGTCAAAGTTTTATCAATAAAAAGTAACAACACAAGTTTATTTATAACAGTAGTAAAATAAAATAACTACTAAACATGAATTATGAGTTTGCACTCCAAGACTCAAATATAGTTTGTGCTAAGTTATTTCTAAAGGTAGTCCACTCCGTTGAGGTCCCAATGGAAGTGATATTGCCATCTTCTCCACCTCCATCATCTCCGGTTCCCTCGTCAAGTTCAAAGTCGTTCTCAAATGGATCGACTGCCATCTCTTGCCTTATGTAATTATGAAGAAGACAACATGCCATTATAATCTTATTCTTAAGATCAAACGGGTAATACGAGTTGTCTCTTAAAATACCCCATCTCGCCTTTAAAATACCAAAGCATCTTTCTATAACATTTCTTGCATATGAATGTCTCATATTGAATAATTCTTTTGGCGTAGTTGGTTGGTGTCCATCACGCCAATCATTTAGATGATATCTTTGACCTCTAAAAGGGGCGAGAAAACCTTCTCCATTCGTGTACCCCGCGTCTACCAAGTAATAACCTAAAAAGATTTTCTAGTTAATACATCCTCTATATGTAACACATTCTTAATTAATGTTAATACATACCAGGTCTTGGAACCTTTAATCCATGCGGCCTAAGAAGTGAATCACGAAGTACTCTACCATCGGCCGCGGACCCCTCCCATCCCGTTAACACATAGATAAATTGCATATCTTGTGAACACACCCCTAACACGTTTGTAGCGATATCATTCTTTCTTGTTCTAAATCTAGGCTTGTCTTCAAGTGGCACTAAGCACTTTATGTGTGTTCCGTCTAAAGCTCCTAGACAATTCTATGCACCATGAAAAAAGAAATGATGAATGTTTTTTTAGTTTTTTACCAGTGATTAAACCTACACTTAAATGATAATAATTATTATTAGGAATACCTTGAACCACTTCCACCTATGATCAGTCGAGTTATCAGGAACAGGTTCAGGTTTCTTTAGCAAATGTGGATGTAATCTTATCACCGCATTGCAAACTCGAGTAAAAATTCTACTAATTGTTTCCCCCGAACGATGAAAGCGACAAATGATGACACGGTTCTTAACATTATGTGCAATAATATGAAGAAAAATTGCAACTTGTTCATCGATATTCACATGTCTACTTGCTCGTAAGCCACCTAATCTCTCAAGCATATCACACAACTTCGTAAAGCACCTTCGAGTCATCCTAAGTTGTGATATGCACATAGTGTCACTCTCATAAGCATATCTATGTAATATCAAGTATCTATCCAAAGTTGACGAAATGCTTCGGATACGTGGTTTATCACTACTATATTTTAACATCAACATAGAAACCGTAGTAAAGAACCACACTAGTGCTGTCATAACTTGGTTCCAAAATGCAACAATTATTTGCTTTTTCTTTTGCCTACGTCTGCATGTTGTTAAACCAAGTCGCGACATTTCCTGATCATAGATTGTTACAAGCACTGTCATATAACCAAGACATAACTAAATGCTCATAGCCTATGTATGCATCATATAAATAATTAAAGTTACAATAAATAAACTAAACTATGTACCTATTCAGTTTCAAGTTCTGGAACCCCATATTGAATCAATAATAAAAAAATATGTTTTTCGTTCTGGAACCCGATATTGATTCAATAAATAAAAATGTATGAAATGGCTTTTTATGTATACTTTTTCTCAAGTTCTACAAATCATCAGTTTTACATATTTATGTTACGAAAATTATAACTCATAAATTATACAAATTGTTAATATGTCCCTATTAAATTTCAAGTTCTGGAAGCATGTATGATGTACCTATTGAATTTCAAGTTCTGGAACTACATAATGTTTAAATAAATAAATTAAACATGTTTTTGGTTCATGCATGTAGCATTATAATGCAAGTATGCAACCATCATATTCACTTATAAAATACATAAAAATGAAGACATTTTATGGAGATAACATGTTTCGATCAAGCAAGAGTTATATAATATACTTTTATGGAGATAACATGGATCGATCAAGCAAGAGTTATATGAAAACTTTTGATGTAAATTACCTAATACAAAGAGATGGCAGTGAAAGGTGCTTCAATGGCGTCTGAGTTATTGTAGCGTGTTATTGTTTTATTAGGGTTAACAAGGGTATATTAGTCATTGGCATAATTAAGGATACGTAGGAATTGAAATCTTCCCACCCCCCATATGGAATGGTAAATTCTGTAAATGGAGGAATATTGACTTTCCAAAGGAATTTAAGGAATTTATAATTTACAACCAAACACGTTTTTTGGTGGAATTCCATATTCCATTCCCCCAAATTCCTACGGAATCTGCGAAACAAACACGCCCTTAGAGTACCATGGTTCTTGCTTAATAGACAAAAAAGGTCAACAAGTTGAACAACTAAGGTTTTATAGTCAAATATTACAAGAAATGCCGAGATTTAAAATGATTCAATGGTGTGAGAGGTGCAGACTAGCGCTCCTGATTTAAATCATCCTCATTCCTCATGAATCTGATCCGATTCCTACCCTTGTCTACGCATCCCTATGACTTTCTCAATACCAATCGAGTCTGTGGTCTTTGTAGCTGTATTATGTAATCACGTGTTTATCACGAGTTAATTCAGCTAAATCAAAATCTAAGTCCCTAGAAAGAAACTAAGTCAGTTCACAAGACCCTAGCTATAAAACCTTATGATGATATGCCGAGATTTATGAGATCTAATCCACCTGTTCATATTTGCAGTCACCAGTTTCTCCAAATTCCATTGATAATTAAGGAGTAATAATGTAATATATAGATATAGTTTGTCATGATAGATTTCTTGCCGCAAGTTTATATAGATGAGTGTGTAGAAATTGCATGTTTCCAACAGGATAGGAGATATTATTTAACCGATCATATTATGCAGCTTTCGGTGATACTCTATATTAACTATTGTTATTTAAATACATATACTTTCATGTTTCAATTCAGTAATGTATCATGTAGTACATACATTGGAAATGTCAAAATTACAGGAAATAACTAACCCTTTAAAGCTCACTGTTATTTGACATTCATTGGAAATGTCAATATTACAGTAAATGTCAAAATTACAGTCACTTTGCCTGAGCACACATACAGATCATGCTTGCAAGATGCAATAGTCAGTTTGTGTTGCTATATTATATCCGTAATTAGGTGTTCAACTCAAGATAGTAAGAGTGTTGATCGAGACTGTAATACTATTTGATCATAGTTCATTGATAATCTGTCAATTTGAAAGCAATTATACAAGAGATGGGGGTGACAGTCTGCTGTATAGTTGGGGGTGTTAGTCATAAAGGAACATACAAACATGAAACACCCATTAATCTTTCTGCATCCTCTGCCTTTCTTTGCTCCTGATTTGATCTATGTGCTTGAAATTCCAACTTTTGTCATTGTAAGGGTGTATAGGATTGCTTATTCTAAATGTTTACATGCTTGTTGCGTTTCCATAAGCAAATAAGCAGTTCCTGAAGGTTTTAAGATTTGTTTATTCAAAATGTAGACTTTGCGAGTGAAATGTGCGTTTTTGAACAAGCAACTTGGAACAGCTTGCTGATAAGTAACATATATAATCCCAAACACCCCTAATCATATAGTCAGGAGTAAAAGCGGTGGTTTCTATTGTAGCTTAAATATTTTGTATTCTTTAATATGACTGATGTAAGATTATAATTGTGTTAAGTCAGAATGGTACAAAAATAGCATAAACTAACCCGATAAGCTTTTCGAGTCGACTAGTTAGGCTAATTGTACAATAGTTGTTGAGTATTAATTTCTCAAACTTAATATTGAAGTATCTCTTGTATATGCAGGTTCTTCCTAGAATGTCATCATCACTCGACTTCATGAGTCGCCCGTCAAGCAGTCCACACTTGTATCATCAGAATACGTCAAGTAGTCCACAGTTGAATCATCCGACTACATCAAGCAATCCACCATCGTATCATCCAACTATGACAAACAGTCCACCATTCTATCATCCAACTCTATCAAGCATCAAGTAGCCCACCATTGTATCATCTGGCACTATCAAGCAGCCCACCATTGTATTATCCAACTATGAGTGAGCCTAATTGTGATCTACAGGTAATTTCCTAATCATCTTATCCTTAAACATATTATAAAAAATATATCAAATTAGTATAATCAAGGTCATATTATGTATGTAGGTGGAAAAACAATTGCCATCAGAAGTCATAACGTCTCAAAGTGCTCCAAAGAAAATTCCCTCGAAAAAACTTCCTCTAAAACAAAAGAACATTCCTCCAAAACAAAAAACTCCTCCAAAACAAAAACAAAGGAAAAACCCCACCATTTTGCCACAAAAGGAACCTAGCACAATCGAAAAATACTTGAAAGTGTTGGCAAATGGGCCAATGAATATTAGAAAGCTAGCTGAGAAATTCATAAACTGTCCTAAACATGGTGACGGGTTGTATGATGGGTTCTATACCGATCGTATTTTATCTTAGCTCCGGCGCTTGATGGGTTGTATGATCGGGTTCAGCCTTTTGATGGATGAAGAGATATGAACATGTTGGAAATATATATTTTATCCCTATGTTAAATCTAGTTGCAGTGATGCTAATGGCGACCACAATGCACAAACCATAAACACGTAAACTTACCCAACAAAAACAGAAAAAAAAAATGAAATTGTGGTCAGCCAACCATAACATTCATTTGATTGGGAGGGGGGAGGGGGGTTTGGGCTACTGGGGATGCGGTCACCAACTCCGTTAGTATGATTTAAGTTTGATTTTGCTTTATTATGTTGTTTAGATGAGATCGATGTTGGTGTTGTTGATTTTTAGCTATATATGTCGTTACTACTTGTTATGCTTTTTTAATCATTCATATATCAATATAAAACTATTTTTTTAATACCCGTAATTACTTCCCGTGCAACTCTTTTTTTATTTTTATTTTCAAAAGGTAAACTATGTAGTATTATAGTATAAGTTACTGTTGTTAACTTTAGATCTGTTTGATTTATTCCGAGTTTGGCTGTATTCATGATTTGTTTTGGGTGCTATTATTTAGAGATTTTATTTTAGATATATTCAGCCTTTCGATGGATGGAGAGATAGGCAGGGATGGAGCCAAGGGTTCCCGCAGTTGCCCGGGACCCCTATGGATTTTTTCGATATAATGTTAATTTTTGAAAAAAATATCAATTTTTCCAAAATGCATCTTAAATTCACCCGGTCTATAGAAATGCGTTTCTATATTATGGTTCCAAAAAATTTGTGCCCCAGGTCATATTTGGTCCTGGCTCCATCCCTGATCAGATAGGAACGTGTTGGAGATATATATTTTATCCCTGTGTTAAATCTAGTTGCACGGATGCTAATGGCGACCACAATGCACAAACCTTAAACAAGTAAACTTACCTCACAAAAATAGATAAAAAAAAAAAAAAAAAAAAAAAAAAAAAAAAAAAATTGAAATTGTGGTCAGCCAACCATAACATTCATTTGGTTAGGAGGGGGACTCGGTCGCCTGTGGTTGGGCTACTGGGGATGCGGTCACCAACTCCTCAGTTGGGGGTTATGGCTGCCATTAGCATCGCTCTTACAATAATATTGATAGGATAGAAAATAGAGACTACTATTTCATATGATGATTTTTAGTTAATTTTTTTTTATTGTGATTTAAGTTTGATTTTGCTTTCTTATGTTGTTTAGATGAGATCGATGTTGGTGTTGTTGATTTTTAGCTATATATGTCGTTACTAGTTGTTATGTTGTTTTAATCATTCATATATCAATATAAAAACTATATTTTTATACCCATAACTACTTCGTGCAACTTATTTATTTATTTATTTATTTATTATTTTTTATTTTTTTTGCAAAAGGTAAACTATGTAGTATTAATTTCCAAAACCAATATATACAAGACATACAAAAAGACACATCTAGTACTATGACACATCCACAGCTTCTCAGATTCGTATTAGAGTACTTTTAATCAAAGACAAATTCTATTTCTAATACATATAGTGATTTATAATTGTGTGTGTGCAGTCAAATTAGCAATGGGAAACCAACACCCACCGGAATTTAGTGTTAGAAAGGGGCGATTGCTGTTTGCTTTTCTGCGTCCTAAAACCCAAAAATATGAGGACCCCCATGTAGATCGAAAGGATCAAAAGACTCTTGTAGAGTGGATGACCGTAACAAGAAAACCAGAGTTTGATGATGATTTGAAAGTAGTAGTTTGCGAAATTGAAGACCTTTGTAAGCAACTCATTGATCCAAACTCAACGTATGTAATGTCTTGCAAGACAAAGTCATTTGTTCATTTGCATAATCTGTTAGTATGATTTTAATGAGCCTGTTAATGTTTCTATAATCATATTAGTTTCTGGGATGCAGATACCAAGATAACAATGGGAACGGAGCATGTCTGCGGTGTCATGTAGAGGAAGTACCAACCGATGGACTCCCCACCGGAATAACCGATGGCTCAACCATGATTAGTTAGCATTATTAGTCCATTTGGTATGCTACCAACAGTGTAGTTTTTTGTACATTGACTTTCTCTATCTTTCACTATTACAACTAAATGCATCAATATCTTTATTTTGTTGTTCCGTCATAGACATAGATGTATTGTAAGCGAGTATTTTTTGCCGTTCAAAAGAAAGTTTGGGTGTTATAATGTAGACAAGTTCAACATCACTTCAAATGCAGTTTTTAACGTGTTACTCCAAATCTGTACCAGTGATAAACCACATAGTGACTTCATGAGAGGTACAAAACCTTTGTGGATCTACAGCGGCAAACAATGGAGTTACACAAGAGACAACGATGCCTAGCTACCAAAATGATGTGGAAAGTAGGAGCATCTTAAACTAAAACCAATATAGAAAAGACTCAATAGGTATGTACACCGCAAAAGTTATAAATGTGTGTATGTAGACTGCAAAAAAATTCTTTTGGGTCGCCCTTAAACTTGTGTCACGTGAAAACATCCAAAACATTTTGCTAAATAAATACACAATAATAATAATAATAATAGGATTGGTTTTGCTGTAGCTAGAGGTGTGGGAGCTCAGTTAGTTTCTCGGCTCCCCACTAATTTCTTGTAAAATCCTATTTGTGTTTCAATAATAATAATAATAATAATAATAATAATAATAATAGAAAATTCCTTAAATAGCCCAAAAGTGTAATCGTGGTCCATTTTTTAGACGAAAAAAAAAGCAAAATTTCAAAATAGATTAGTGAACCTGACCGATTGTATTGCTTCACTAAAATCTTGACACGTGCCCATCCTTTTATGACAATACAATAAGTTATTGCCATCATTTTCTTTTGTCTACTATAAATTGACAAAAATACCCTTACTTTCACATTAATAGATCCGACCACCTACCTTAACAGATCCAGCCACCTCGATGATAGATTTTCTTATATGGGATACCATAGGTTCTGACATCCTCGACCTCAGACTTTTTATAAGTCATCATTGGTGTAGTCAAAAAAGAAAAAACGATAAAGAAGTTTAAAGAATGCCAAAAATGAAATGATTATGTGCAAAGAACAATGTCTTTTATGTCTGATCTTCATGAAAATACCAAATGGTCACACAAATGCACACTAAAAGGAACACGCAAGCATAAATGAGAAAATAGTGACAAAATGAAATGGAAATGAAGAGAAAACGAGAATATTGTAATATTCTCATACAGTAATAAAACGGTAATTATCAGGATGTAGGTGGGTTTGGGTAGGTTCGGCCGACTCCTAGACAAAGGGAGATGTCTATTTGAACTCGAACTATAAGAGAAAAGTTTAATATCTTGTCTTTTGGTTGCAAATGTAGACTCGTTACGGAAACACCAAATGGTGGTTTGGACGATCACATCGAAGAATTTGACTTTGTTAGGTGGAATGTCGACTCTATCCGCAAGCTTATTGCCTCGAAGAGATCTTTGATGTGAATGTTGGAGATTTGCTACCATTTGAGAACTTCTTTCCATGTTCAACGGCAATGGTGCATCCTGTGAAGAGATGATCCTCGGTTTCAAGACCATTATAGCACACAGGACAACGAGTTGAGTTAAGATCAATATCTCTATTATCTAGATTAACTCTAGCTGGGATTCTCTTATTTGCAACCCTCCATGAAGCGATGTTAACTTTAATTGGAAGAAGTTTGTTCCATTTAATGTGACTCAATGTAAAATGATGGGTTGAGGTTAGGGGTGTTCATCGGTTCGGTTATTGGTTATTGGTTTATTCGGTTCGGTTAGTTCGGTTAAATTTTTTTTGGGCCAAACCGAACCGAACCAAATTTAAATTTGATTCAAACAAACCGAATAACTGAAAACCGAACCCCTATAAGTCTATAACCGAACCGAATAACCCGAAACATAATTTTAATTATTTTTTCATTTAATTATATATATTTTTAGTACAATTGTTTTTTCTAAGCTTAAATAATGTTATATTTATACTAAGAAAGAGCTTTAATGATTTCTTTTTCATATAAATACATAGAAAAAATATATATTTATATGAATTCGGTTTTTGGTTTTCATTACCAAAATCATATCCAAACCAATAACCAAGTATTTAGTTTGGTTCAGTTCGGTTTTGACCAATTCGGTTCGGTTATGAATTTGGTTCAATTTTTTTCGATCTGGTTCGGTTTCAGTTTTCGGTTACTGTAGATTTTACCCGATCCATGAACACCCCTAGTTGAGGTATCTACTAGCTCACATATTCCTTTAAATGAGAAACCGTTGGTAACATTTAAAGAGCAGGCCCAAGTGTCAATCTTATCATTTAGCATTAGGTGTAATAAAAGGGCGAAAACAATAGACATTTAAATGGTACACGATATAGACATGGAAAACCATAGACAAGTAATGAAAATGGGGCCTCAACTAATCAAAATTATATAACCAAATATTTTTTCGGGTAAAGAAAATGAATGAGATTAATTAATGGATTACTTTGACTAAGACTAAAAGCTTCTGTTGAGCTGATTTGTTATTAAGCTTGCACAACACATATTGGTGTCTAAAATTAGAAACAATTAAAATTTCACTCAAATACTCAATCAATCACCTCTTTTGAAGTAGGCACATAATATGTCGTCCATGTCCATAGTCCAGGTACAACTTAGGGATAATGAAATATAAGCCAGAAATCCACTTCGTATACTAATCCATTCAAATAATAGATGAGCATGAAGAAGGGAAACCTCCATTCCTACATACATTTGTACTATTAATGGACACACTGAAGATGGAGGCCAATATATTCCACATTTCGTACATACATTTGCAATTTAGATATATCAGCGGAGCCATGTGTGCTCTCACTACTACATGACCGGTCTTTAGCGACGGCTGTTTCTGTCGGAAATCCGTCGGTATAAGTGCTTTCCAACAGATTTGTGACGAAAATTGTCTATCGGGAAGTCAATGGTCGGTAATTACAATCAGTCGGAATTCCCTTGGAAACTCCGACAAAAAACATGCGTCAGAAATTTGTTGGTAATTTTCCGTCGGAAGTCGGTCGGTAAAATTTTTGTCGGAAATCCGTCGGTAAAACTTCTGTCGGAAATCCGTCAGTAAGTTGCTGATGGTAAAGGGTCACATTTGTTTTGGAAAGTTACAATAATTTCACAGCTTAAACCTTACATTTATGCAATCCTGTATCTAAAATAGCTAAAAGAAAACTAATACTAGGAAATTTAAATAGATAATCCAAAATCAAATTAATCAATTACGAAAATTTAACATTCAAATTACAAAAGTTGTATTCAAATTGAACCATTCAAAACATTCAAGATGAAATCAAAGTATATAATCCAAATATAGTGATACAACGTCATCCAACTAAGGAGGGGGACGTGAATTGGTAAACTTCTTTAACACCGAGGTAATGTCATTCATCTATTGTTGCCACCTCTCTCTATCTCAAGCTTTTCGCAAGCACTTGTAACCAAATACCCGTTCTTGTATGTGTTCGTGCACTTGTCCTTCTAACTGCACTTTCATGTCTCTTTCCACTTGTGCTCTTATCTTTTCCCAAGTTTGTGCCTACGTAATATTCAGTTGCGTAAGAAACTTCATACAGTTGATCAAACACAACATTCTTTCACACCATTATACCACATATATGTAACCCTTTGTCACGGAACCAGAAATATAAGTGAAGATGATTGTAGTCAAACACAATCTTCTATTTTGATCCAACCATATGTTTCCAGAAAACATTCATGGAAATCTGTTATGGAGGGAAACTGGAAAGTTGGAATTAAGTGAAAAGTTTTGAATGGCGAAGTTGTTGGGAATTGTTTTATGCGTGTGAACTGTTTAATAAGCTGTTAGATACTCCGTATGAAGGACCTGAAGTAGTAGTATTAATATTACTGTATTATTTTATATAAATGAAAATCTGTATGAATAAGAATTTGTCCAAGTATTATTTTGTAAGTTTCACTATTTTTTGTATCTTATGATTAGTATCAAACTGAAAGTTTAAAATTTATAAGTGCATCTTTTACCAATGAAACAAATACATAATGTTTTGTGATTTTTGATCAAAAGCACATTACAAAAGCTAAAATTTACAAAGTTAAAAACTTGATCATGTTATATTACTTTGAAGTCTTTGCATGAAAACTTTCGTAAATATACGCTCATATTGTCTCATATATCAAGTATTACTTTGAAAGTTAGCAATAATACAATAAACATGTGTTTAAAATTCTGTCATAATTCCCTCGGAAATAATACTTATTTGTAACGGATTTCCGATGACAATAAAAAAAATATTAAAAATTAAGATTAAATAAAAAAAGTTTCCAACTGAATAGTGACGGATACATCATATCCCTTGGAAATCCATCGGAAATCAATAGCAAAAGCTTCGTTTTAGGTTACTTGCAGCATTTGTGGGCGATTCGCTGGAAAATCGTCGGAAATTAGCAAAATTTAGTGACGGATAGTTATTCGTCGGAAAATCCGTCGCTGAAAGTCTTATTTCTAGTAGTGCGATCTGTATGCATATTTTGAGATGAGAAAATTCCGAGGCTAGACCATTCGCTCAACTTTTATACTTTCTCTAGACCAAAAAAAGTGTTATTCCCAAACTACACCGAGCGACTTGCGATTTTTTTACTTTTAATTAGAAGTCACCAAGTGGAACAAAAAGTAATCGACTTTTTCAATTTTTTGTACTTTTTTGTACCTAAATTAAGCAACTTTTGTACTTTTTGTACTTTGAAGCGACTTTTTGTGCCAATTGTCGACTTTTTATCAAAAGTAAAAGAAGTCGCAGATCGCTCTGTCTAGTTTGGGAAGAGCACTTTTTTTGGTCTAAAGAAGGTATAAAAGTTGAGCGACTGGTCTAGTCTCGGAATTTTCTCTTTTGAGATTTTTCCCCTAGCATGTAAACAACTACGCCAATGGCACTCAAATAGTACTAAAGTTAGCGACTTAAGTTCTTAGCTAGAAACTTGGAACATCTATGATATATAGAAGATGCTTAATATATTAGCTTACAATATCTAGTTTGCTGTATGCTTTGCATTGTAAGTATATGATAAGAATTCTACTGAAAGAGAAGAAATACTGCTACCCTTATACTATGTATATCTAAGTTGGTCAAAAAAGTGTTTATTTTTTCCTTTTGAATAAAGGTTTTCTTTTGCCAAGTTCCTTGCCAATCACATCACTTCAGTTAATATTTCCCTAAATCTTAACCCCCATTGATGTAAATCAGATTACTTGAAAATGAATATAACACCTCAGAAAATATATAGATCAAGGAAAAAAAACTAGACAAACTTCTAACGACTTTTCTATGATTTAGTTGCTGAATTCTGTCAACTAGCTATGCAAGGACTTCCATGTGCAACTGAATTCAATATATACTTTTCAGTAATTGTTAAGAGATACAGCTTCACTCGCAATAAGTTTTAAAATATATAGAAAAGGCTCAAAGATGACAAAAAAGAAAAAGAAATAATAGTAACATACTAGTTTTGCGCTGTTGCTCTAACACATTGCGTATTAAGTATTGACAAAATAGGTAAACATTTAGTCAACTAAATGGGTGGGATGCGTGGGTCAAAATGTCCATGGCATGTTTCGTCAAGCCTCAAATACTTTACTGGATGTCGCAGACAGCTAATGTGCTAGATGTGATTAAAAATGATACTAAAATAATAAAAATAAATCGTCAATGTTTGGCCCATTTCATCTTTACCTGCATTTCATATTCGACCCATTTGACTCTTCAACCAAACACAGCATCAATTCACCCATTATCATATGAATGGGTTGAAAGTGCTACCTGTAGGTGAAGAGTTGTACTAAATTTACGCCATGGGACTCAATACACACCTTACTAATCAAAAAATTGGATGTACAATTTTCTGCGTCACATAGGCTTATTTGAAGTTCTTTTCATGGAAAATATAGACGACACCAAACAGAACATGATTTCATATTGTACAAACCAATATTGCAATATTGTCTATAAGTCTCAATTTTATTCCCAACAATTTATGTAAAAGGACTATTTAGGCCTAAGCTCAATTCCCTCCACAATAAGACCTCCTTTCAAGGAATTATGCTCCTGAAACTTCATCTCAACTTCACCTTCACCTTCATCTTCATCATTGTGGTAGAATTCACCCAACTTGATCTCCATCCAACCATCCCTTCTCGTAGTAGGAGCTGCATGTGGATGTGCCTCATCATGTTCCCATGCCCGTGGTTGTTTAAGATAAACATTAAAACTCTCGTTTCTTATCCCACCAAAACTGACAGATGTTTTCGCAGGCACAGCAAGTCCCATTGAATCCCTAGTAATTCGAAACACAAGATACGCCACATAGGTATTCTTTGGTGATAGCAACACACTTGGTATTATCCCGCAGATGTCAAGCCACCATACCCTTCTAAGTATTGCCACCTCAGCAAACCTAAAGCAATGGTAACATATGTAAATAATCTTTGCTTATATCACTTTTAGACAAAAAGCTAAGGACCATTTAGTTGGTGAAAAATGCCTCACTTTTCCAGGAAAGTTTATAAAAGATTATTGATAAACACAAAACTTGTTTAGTCACAACTTTTCAGAGAAGTTTTATGTAAAAATAAAATATACACTTTTCAAATTGTAAGTTGAATTTTGAGAAGAGCAATTCACGTTTCTCTACATTTTTCTTTCGAATTTTTTGCATATCCCTTCCACTTTTCACTTTTGAAAAAGATATCATCTAAACAGGTTTTCTATATTTTTAACATTTCTCTAAAGATAAAAACCCCTTCCTTTTTTCAGAAAAATCGAAATCGAGAATTAAAGAATTTTCTTTCACAACTAAACACACCCTGACATTCAAGAACAGAAGAAAAGAGAAAGAGACCTTGATTCAGGCACGTGTCCCCTTTGCCAGTAACGAGTGTCATCATGCCAGGCGATTGATAGCTCGTGTGCCCCCAACATATAGCATTTTTTGCCACTATCCTTATCTAGCTTGAAGCCCTATACATGATATAATATAAGATCATATCATATATTAGCAGACTTAAATCTTATTCTTATTCAGGTCAATAAGGTGTTTGAAGCTAAGCATTTCAAATTGGGCATCAAAATACAAAGGGGTTTCTACCTACCGAATCGTCAAAGAGATAACTGAGTGAACCTGGTGTCATTGTGTTCAACCATATAATTATGTTTTGCTACATTCTTGAGTTGATTAATTATTTTTTAGTGGTTTGCTGATTTCCTGATCTCTAATTGAAACATATTTTGCTAATTTCATTAACACCAAAAACCATTTGAATCAAGTTAGAAAATTTCCGCACATCATCATCCTTAACCTTCAAGAATCACAAAAGGTTTGTATAAAGACCATTACCACAAAACTCATTCAAGGGCATTGAAGTCTTCGCTCGAGTGATTCCCGGCAAGGACACCACTTGCAAGTGGGCCCGGTGAGGTATCAATAAGGGTTACCCTCAAAGAGGGGACTTGGGGAAGGCACTGCTAGAAGCGGTGTCGATCGCCAGTTGAACCCTCTCCCTGCCCCAACCGAGAGCTATATACGAGAGTGTGCGAGACATGCTACAACAGAGATCCTCAAAGTTTTAGGGGCTTCAAACATATACCTCTTTATATAGTTGTGGCCTCTAAATTCATTTCCAATATCAAAATATGTTGAAAATATATGAAATTTTGTTCTAAAATATTTGTTAAACTTTATTTCAAATTGGCAAGAATGATGAAAAACTCATAAAAAATCAAAGCTAGATCGTTACTATATATTTTTAATCGTCATGTGTACTTATCATATAAGAGGTTTTGCAGAGGGCCTCAACTACCTCAGCTAACTGCGCTGCCCCAACCCGTTGCTCGATCGATCAACCAAACAAACTATAAATAGTTACATGAGTATCGTACTTATTTACCTAGCTCTCAAATTGATTCTCCCAGTTTTCCTACCAACAAAATTTTCTACATTTCTATAGTTGACTTTTTACAAAACGTGTATACTTCACTTCAAACAATCAATCAAGCACGTACATAACGATCCATGAACAAGAAAGAATCAACGTAACATCAGAGAGAATCATAAATAAAGTAACTAACCAAAGTGCCACGATCAAGAAGTACATGCGAGTCAGATAAGTACATATACAATTCCTTTTTAGTTTCGAAGACAACGGGTGAAACCGCCCTGGCAATCACTTGACGATAATCTGGTGGGAGAAACTGCTCCCAAACAACGTCAGAATCTGCTGCTGTATTAAAAGATTTAGAAATGGCAGCAGCTCGAGAGGTGTCGCGAGGTGAAGTAAGTGATAGTATGTCTGATATGCAGCCCTCGGGCAGGACCGAAATGCTGGCTGCTGCTTCGTTAAATTCTTCCATTCGTGGACGATGGGAAATGTCGGATGATTTGTTACTCATTCTAATATTCTATGTTGGTTTTAAGAATATAAAAAAATATAGCTTTTGTAACTTAGTGAGCAAGACTTTGTCAGTTCCGCGTCTCAAATAAGGAGTCGTTTTCAGTACACCTACTTTTCCTTTTTGTCATAAACATATGCTTGAGTGTTTAATGTTTTTTTAAAAGGGAGGTGATCACCATATTTTTTTTATCATTTTATTATTTTGTACAATTAATGCACAGAGAGTACACAGTATAACACTTTGATGCACTGAGTGTGGTGAAATAATAAAAAAATAGTGTGCGAATCATCTCTCTTTTTAAAAGGAGTTGATTGATTATATAAGTAGTTAAAGCAGTTTATACTTAGTTAAAGCAGTTTATACTTAATGTAGAATTTTCTATTGCATGTAATGGAGTGTCCTAAGAAATTTTGAGAGTGTGCGAATCATTTCTCTTTTATAAAAACTAATTTTCAAATGTTAATTTGACAAGTATTTCGCGTTAGTATTTGTTTTGTTCCTGATTTTTTACTTTATAATTATATCTATAGTTATGTTAGCAAACATTTTTATAACTTTTTTTTTTTCAATTTATAAGTTTATATTTTTATTCTAGGTTGTATTAAAATCATTTGTTTTTATCTTTTAACCGATCAAAACTCAAAAGAGATTATAATAGATTATTATTAAAATTATATATTTAGTAAGATTAGTTTTGCTATAATTAGAGGAGTGAGGGCCTAGATAGTATCTCGGCTTCGCAATAATTTCTTGTAAATCTTATAAATTTTTAATAAAGTAATGTCAATAATAAAAAAAAAATTAATATTAATAATAATAATAATAATAATAGAAAATTTCTTAAATAGCCCAAAAGTGAAACCGTGGTCCATTTTCTAGCCCAAAAAAAGCCAATTCTCAAAATAGATCACTGTGACTGAATGATTGTGTTGCTTCACTAAAATCTTGACACATGCCCATCCTTTTATGACCATGTACAATAAGTTATTGCCATCCTTTTGTTTTATCTACTATAAATTGACAGAGATACCCTTACTTTCACATTAACAGATCCCGCCACCCACCTCAGCAGACCTACCTCAATGATAGATTTTCTTGTGTGAGATACCATAGGTTCCGACATCCTCGGCCTCAGACTTTTTATAAGTCATCATTGGTGTAGTTTAAAAAGAAAAAAATGATAAGAAAGTTTAAAGAAAGCCAAAACTGAAATGATTATGTGCAAAGAACAATGTCTTTTATGATTGATCTTCATGAAAATGCCAAAAGGTCACACTAGTGCATACAAAAAGGAACACGTAAGCGGAAATGAGAAAAGAGTGACGAAAAATGAAACGGAAATGAAGAGGAAATGAGAATATGGTAATATTATCATAAAGTGGTAAAACGGTAATTATCCAGGATGTAGGTGGGTTTGGGTAGGTTCGGCCAACCCTTAGACAAAGGGATATTTCTATTTGAAATCCAACTATAAGAGAAAGGTTTAATATTGTTGAAGATGAGCTCCTTCCTTGGTCTTTGGTTGCAAATTTGGACTCATTACGGAAACACCAAATGGTGGTTTGGACGATAACATCGAAGAATTTGACTTTATTAGGTAGAAGGTCAACTCTATCCGCAAGCTTTATTGCCTCGGAGAGATTTTTGATGTGAATGTTGGAGATTTGCAACCATTTGAGAACTTCTTTCCATTTTCAATGGCAATGGTGCATTCTGTGAAGAGATGATTCTCAGTTTCAAGACCATTATCGTACACGGGACAACGAGTTGAGTCAAGATCAATATCTCTATCATCTAGATTAATTCTAGCATGGATTCTCTTATTTGCAACCCTCCATGAAGCGATGTTAACTTTGATTCGAAGAAGCTTGTTCCATTTAATGTGACTCCTTGTAAAATGAGGGGTTGAGGTATCTACTAGCTCACATATTCCTTTAACTGAGAATCCATTGGTAACATTTAAAGAGTATGCCCAAGTGTAAATCTCATCATTTAGCATTTAAATGGTACAAAATAGACATGGAAAAGCATAGACAAGTAATGAAAATGTACAATATGGGGCCTCAATTAATAAAAATTATATAACCAAATATTTTTTGTGTGTAAAGAAAATAAATGAGATTATGTTCAAAGAACAATGTCTTTTAATACTGATATTCATGAAATGCCAAAGGATCAAACAGGTGCACACTAAAAGGAACACGCAAGAGGAAATGAGAAAAGAGTGACGAAGTAAAACGGAAATGAAGATGAAATGAGAATATGGTAATATTCTCATAGAGTGGTAAAACGCTAATTATCCAGGCTGTGTTTATTTATCTAGGATAAATATATAAGTACTAAAAAGGCAAAACCACAAACCCTAAGAGCATACGGTGTAGTGACGAGGGGAGCCTCGCCGTTCCTACGTGGAGGCCAAACGGCGAGCACCGTTGCTCTTCACCACACCCCCCCTCTTCGCATCGCCATTCACTCTTTCGCCGGGAAGTGAAGCAAAAAACGACAATCAATTTTTGCAGGTAAACATTACAAAATGTTTAGATTTTGTGTTTTCTCATTATTTTTTTTTTATTTTCTTTTAAATTAAAATAACACCTTATTTCTACACTATAAATAACAAATTATTTTACCTAAACTTTTCACCTAAAATTAAACACATTTTCTCTATCAAAGTCTCTACCAAAAATCTGATATGGCTTGTTCACTTCTACATACCATCGATGAAATCATGGATTTTAGTTGATAAACTAATTGTGGAGGATAGAGCTGGTCAGCAAGCGTTGTGCAACTTAGCCATGCAATTTGAAAAGGCATGTGAAGCTAAAGATGATATGAGACAGTCCTACGAGAAATGGAATGACATTATGCCTGAAAACCGTGCTCAAATAGAGATTTTTTTAAACGAATAACCTACGAAAGATTACGAGATGCATAATTCTCTGTTTAGCAAGACGAAGAAAAGAGAAAAACAAATCAAGGGGAATTTTATTTGGCTACATGAAAAATATACTTAGGATGATTCTGTATTGTATTTTAAATTTTGCATCGTATCGTAATTCGTATTTTAGTTATAACATACGGGGTTTTTTTGAGGATAATTATATGAAGCAGAACGAAATGCGGGAGGATATCTTCGTCCTTCATTTCATTCTGTTTCATTATAACTATCCTCCAAAAAACCCTCGTATGTGTTTTCGTTTTGGTGTTGTAATTTTAAATTTTGTATTGTAATGTTAAATTTCTCAATGTAACTTTTATGTTTAAATAAAAAAATGTACTTTTAAATTTTTGCAACAGTTTCAAATAAAAGAATGTACTTTTAATTTTTTTCAGCAGTTTCATATTTTGAATTTGATATGCTCCAACGACTATTTTTTCCCTATAAATACCTAGTTACCATCATGCATTTTGTCATACAACTTCTTATCAAACTCTCTTAAGTATCACTCACTTTCACACAAACACTATGCTAACGAACCAACCGAGGTGCAAAATGATATCCTTAGCCGACTACGCGCTGAACAAGAAAAAGAACTCAAGCTGATTAGCAATTTGCTAGGTGAGATAACTCGTATTATGTGTCAGATGATTGACCGTGGTGAAGAGGTCGAAAGGTTGCGTGAGCTACCTTAAGAGCAACTGACCAACTAGTTATCAGGTTCAGTCTACAAACTCTACTAATGACCGAGGAAACAGACATGTGTCTCTCAAACTCTTTAAGGGACGTTAGGGAACAAGTGATGCAAGTATGGAATCAAAAGACAGATCTCATCAACTATTATAGCTCATTATAAAATCTTGATGAGAACCGTTAGATGATTTGTGTTTTCGTATCGTATCGTCATTTGTGATTTAAATTTCGTATCATATCGTCAATTGTGTTTTAAATTTCGTATAATAATTTGCTGCGTTTTTTTCGTATTTTATTTTAGTGTGTATTGTAATTTTAGTTAAATGAAGTGAATTTAGTTTATCTGAAAATTAGAAATGAAAATTAAATTGTGAGTGGGTGGAGGCTAAATGAAGAGGTTTATTTTGTGTTATGATAGAGGAGTTATTTGAAGTTGTGTTGTTATGATGTGACACATGTGAGGCTCAAATGAAGAGAAGTGAAGCATCACTATACCTTAGGTTCTAAGGGGGTGTTTAGTTTATACAATTTAAAATTATGGAATTTCAATTGTTAGCAATTTCAAACAATGGAGTATTAAAAAACCAACAAAGGAAATCCCAGTTTCCGTTTGGTTCACAAGTTTTTGTTGAAGATTGAGACAAATACGCTAGTAGATTACCTTTATTGCCCTTTATATCAAAACCAACTTTTCTTACCGGAAATTATCCCCAAAATCTCAAGAACTAGAAGAACAACAAGGAGTTCCCAATAGAAAATAGCAATAATTCACCAACTTTGTAAAAAACGCCTATTTCTAATTGATTTCCGTATTACCCAAATCATTTTTTGTAAACATATAAATGAGTGAAAATGAAAATTGAAACTTACATCAACAACAAGTAGAGATAAGTAAAGGAAGAAGAAAAATTATTCATGGATGAAATTTACAAGAAAGAAGATGATGTTAAAAGATTACTATGGCAAATGAAATTTGAGAAGATGGACATGGGGAACAATGAAAAACAATGAAGAAGAACCATACAAACAATAAATAACTAAGAATGGTTATGTTTGTCCAATTAACATTTAATACTTTTTGTCCCCACCGGTTTTATAATTCATCATCCCATGTGTGGTTTTCTTTTTTACAAAACAAACACACTACGATTGTTTTTCATTATCAAACCCATTAAAAACCATCCAAATACAGTGAACCAAATAGCCCCTAAGGGTTTGGGTAGGTTCGGCCGACCCCTAGACAAAGGGAGATGTCTATTTGAAATCCAATTCTAAAGCGTATTCGTAGATTCTCAGTGACTCAAGACATTGGAGCACGTGTTGCTGCTCATATTTTTAATAGGGTTGGTTTCGCTATTGCTAGAGGTGTGGGGGCCCAGTTAGTATCTCGGCTCCCTACTAATTTTTTGTAAATCCTATAAGTTTTTAATAAAAGTGATAATAATAATAATAATAATAATAATAATAATAATAATAATAATAATAATAATTAAATCTTTTGGGTTGCGTGATTGTGTCGCCTTTAAACTTGTGTGCCCAAAAACCGAAAACAATACAAATGTCGCGTGAAAGGTTGCGTACGAGATTAGCATACGCCTAACAATCGCCTGGCAGTACAAATGTCGCGTGAAAGGTCGCGTACAAGATTTACGTGTACGGTTCAAAATTTATCCAGGAATGAATCTAATGGCTAATATGTAAAAGTTCATTTTGGAAAGAAAAAAAATATGTGCGACTTTGAAGTTTCTAAAATAGTACTAGCAATGGGTCGTTTAAAAAATTATCTTTTATAAATTAATCTAACATAACTTCTAAACCTCGATTTGCAGCTTCAAACCAAGTAAGATTATCTCGTATGAACTAAGATCCTAAATTTAGCAACATATGTAAACAAATTCGCGAGATAATTGTAGTAACCACATCTTAAATCAATTCATGCAGACACCAAGTTGTTCATGAGTGTGAGATGTGAGAGCATTAGAGTTTAAAAAGTCCTATAATAAATTTTTAATTATTGTTTACACAAATATGTATAATAGAAATATATATGTACATCAAGGCTCAAAAAGCTCGATACAAGCTTGTCCTATATGCCACGAGACCCTATGGCACCTGTACCGTGTGCTCTTAATAGAAATATATATGTACAATGTATCAATCGCTTGTCATAATAAGCAAAAACAATAAAAGCTTCTCCACAATACTCACAATGCCAAGGAAGACGACTCTCCTTAATTTACACCAGCATATTATACCAGTTTTCGACCATTATTTTGTAAAATAATGGTGCACAAATATACGTAGTAATAAACTATTGTTACTCATAACTCCCTAGAGGGTTTATACATATTTTCACTCAAGAAAAAAAGCTACACACCAAAATTACAGGAGGAAATGATAATGTACAGTTCTTTGAAATCACTTTTTTTTTCAAACTCTTGCAATCACATTTTTAACATCAAGCACGCAATAAGAAAATAAAAACACAAGCAAAGCAACGGTCGTCTGCCTTTGCAGGAACCTGAAGGACTTTTCCATGGCTCATCCTGACCTTTAGTATCACTATTCATCTTCTAGGGATTGCACATTGTATTGACGTTTCATTTCTGCAACACAAAAGTAGTTCAAACAAATGTGAATCAACAAGACGTGTAACTACACATCTGCGTGTGCATATACATGAAACTTAGATAATCATATTTGAATGGAATGAGAAACCAGCTAAAAAAGACCTAATAGAGTAAACTATGTCACAAGCAGTTAAAAAGGCCTGTATAAGTAGTCTCTATAGGCTCTTGAGCACTCGATTAATATATGTCCTGATAAAAACCTTGTCAAAGGCAAGAAGGTAGGTCATAAGAGGCTTCGACAAATAGAGTGTCATTATTGCTTAGTTAGGGTATGTTATCCTTGTAATCCACAGAATCTACATTTGTAAGTTTCTCTTCAAAGTTATACTACTAGTAGTTAATAAATTAACGCCTCTAGAGCGGAACCAAAAACCATGTTAACGGGTGGAGTAGCTCAAAATAATATATGTTGAAGAATTGATCAAGATTCACACCATGAGAAACTCACAGTTCGACATATTGGCCTATGCGTAATGTGTTGCCACCTTTTCAAGGGTTAGTGATGTTGTGTTCTGCTCCAATCTCACGTTGTGAATGGAACTCAATACTATACATGTGACAGATCATTTGACATTTACCCCGTGAGTGACCAACACTTGTTGATACCAAGTATTTATCTATCAAATTCGCGACATCATAAAGTCATAAACAGTGTATATACTCTTGTCATTACAATAACTTAACATTCTACTAGAAAAGCAGCACCAACACCATGCTAACTATGTACTAGTATAAGTCAACTGGTTTAGGAGCTAACGATGTGAAAACTGGTTCATTGTCGGGTCCACCCGGTTTTATAAAAAAAACAAACACCCATCTTATATGCATGTCCAAACACCCATTTTTCTGCTGTAAAAATCATGTAAAAAAACCAACATATAAAAGGTGGAAGAAACATGTTCAACTGGAATTTTGTGGTAGGTGTCGCTAGGTTATTTTCATGGTGGGTTTAGTAACATGGGTATGAAAGAAAGCAAGTGAAAAGTGGAACATTGGGGTAAATCAGTAAAGTAAATGTACTCGGATTTTTTTATTTTTTTATTTTTTATTTTTATTTTTATTTTTTTTTCAATTTTTTTTCCCAAAAAAAAAAAAAAAAAAAAAAAAAAAAAAAAAAAAAAAGGCAAACCTGGCCCGAATTGTTGTCCCCTAATGACCTGGGTTGTTAAGAAACCGATGGTTCAAACACTCAAGCCTTCATGTCGATTTGGTCGAACATCTTTTACGTGAAGTTTTTTAAGGTTTTTTATGTGTGATGTTTTTAATTTTTAATGTAATATTTTAATTATTAATGAAAGTTTAATTTACTTTATATTAAAATTTGTTAAAAAAATGGGTTTGGTGATGACCATTACACATGTTTAGTTGTGTGTTAAATAGTAATGTGATGTTAACGTGAAGGTGACGAGTTTAGTGACCATTACACTTAGTCTTATACCAAACTGGTGGTGATGTTGGTGGTGGAGAAGGATTTGGTGTTGCGCTAACTTGGCGATAATTATGTTAGTCGCCGCTACACCAAGTCTAACAATGAGGTCACCCAACTTAATTATTAAAAGTTGTGGTAATGGTAATTTTTACTGGTTATACAATAAATTTGAGAAAATACTAAAACTAAATGAAATATATATTTGTGCTATTAATTAATAGTATAATTAAATAATTAACAAAACCAGTTCATCTAATTAACTTCATTGTTAGGTCATTTAAGCTACACTTACTCAAATATTTATAAAGATAAGTTTGTTTTTCCGAAACATATACCACAAGGAGAAAAGTTCAAATGCTTACTCTTATTTTGGTGCTTACTCTACAACATACTTTCTTAGTCTTTATCTTTCTTAAGAGTTTTATATTTACTTGATTTCGGGTTGTATATGGAATAATATTTGTATAATTATGTAACAATGGTCATGCATATCCTTTCTCTAAAAGGACGCGACTAACATTTTTAACCTGTTACAAACATGATTATTGTGTCAACTAGGACCAACTTGGTTCAATCCAAATTTCAAGGGAGAGATGATGCGTGGTTCCAAAGAAATCCTCTAGATGTTCTTCTTGAAAGTTTTGGGCATCAAATGTGTGGTACCTGCAAGTGTCAAGTGAATAAAACATAACCCTCCTGTTCTTGGTATGTAGTCGCTGAAAGAAAATCTTATTCTCCATTGTTGGTTCTTTGGCTTCAATACAGAAACTTGCTGCGCCACAAATATAGATCGTGTGCTTACCTACACTATCTATTTTTTCCCATTTTTCTTCATATTCATTATGCTTGAATACCTCAACAGCTTCTCCATACTCGCCAACACTAACTAGTAAATTATGTTGATCACAGTTCGTTATGAAATATTGTTTCCGGGATCTACAATAACCTTTAGGAGCTTCGGCTTCAACACGTTCGCAAGAGTGACCTTTTTTCCCAATATTATTAATAACAAAAAGTTCTCCTTGTTCACAAGAGACATAAAGATCGCGACCATAAAATCCCGAAGAACAAACAGTTGATGGATTAATGTCTAAACGAAGTCCACGCCACGTCCGTTTCTTATTCACATAGTGGATGTAAACACGCTCTGTTGTAAACCCAACAACCATACAATCAAGGGAAGTTGGTGGTGCCGAAAAGCAGAAGCTTACTAAGTCAAGTTCCGTTTCTGGAAGCTCCCGGAGGTCATTTGTGAAAGGGTTAAAGAAAACTAAGCAATTCAAGTCTCTCTTCCGAAACAATAACCAACCAAACCTTGAATAACATAAACAGTCATGGTTGTCAGTTAATACTTTGGAGTTTTTCAGAAAATACTTGTCACCCAACAAAGGATCTATGAAAGTGATAATGCCTCTTCTTACGTCTACCACCATTAGCCAAGGTGAAACAGGTGAATGTGTTTGTAATCTCCTTAATGATGTTTCGTTGCTCCATTTGTTCAAAGGTGCTGCTAAAAGACATTGTTTGCATGTAGCACGGAAGTTCATGTATTCCACACCAACGCAAAGCTCCATAATCATCTCCAAAAGATCAAGCGGAATATTGAGGAGGTGTGAATTTTCAAATCCAACTCCACTATTTGAACCCGATCTTAAGAATATGTGATTGTTGTTTTCGATCTCTTCTTTATAATCAACAATGCATTTGGCTTCTTCATGATCATCTTCTAACCTGCATCAAACAACTTCCCTATAATATAATCCGTCTTTTTTCCCCTTTTTTGCATATAATACCAACATACCGTTCCATAAATCCGTTGTAGTCATTTAAAGATAGTTTGTATCCCATTTGGGTCATTTTGTAAACAAAAACCTCTTAACCGAATGGACTTTCGAAAATGATCATTTGTATACAATTAATGTTGAATACATGTAAAGACAATGTTATCTTTATAAATTTTTTGAAAACATATATGATACGGCTGACTAGACCGATCGACCACATCTTCTAATCACTCAATGTACCGAAAATGAAAATAAAATGACAAAAATGGGATAATGAAAACGTATAATACGGAATTATTATGCATAAAAGAGAACCATAATAAAACACATATGAGAAACAAACACAAATTAATTGAAAGGCGATACCTGCATTCCCACATTGACACATGGCTTGTCGGCAGCATAGGAGAGGGTATACAAGATAGGGAGATTGTATTATCTTTGACATTGTATGAGTATATTGTTTTGCCCATTTCACCACGAATGTGTATAAAACCTCCTAACTCTGAGGCAACTACTGGGCTATAAAAAACAGAGTAATCACGGGCAAGATCCATATAAAAAATAGCGTCTTTGAGGTCATCAATTACTTTCCATACTTCAAGACTCATGTCCATTTTTTTTTGATAATATGTTTTCCAAATTTCACTACTCATGTCCAAGTAGTCACTCCTCGTGTTCGAGTCTTCACTACTCGAGTCTTCACTACTCGAGTCTTCACAACTAGTACTCTTATTAGTTATATCCCAGTCTTTGAAGAATAATTCCCTTTCTTCCCAATTTATACAAGTCATGTCTGATTTATACAAATACACATCCGAAGGTTTTTTCTCCATATGCGCAGTTTCCTCCCAAAAAGTCATCTCAATGTAGAACAGTTCGGTAGAAGATCCTTTCAAATACTGAATGTCTCTATCAGTACGATAGGAGTTAACAGGGCCAAAAGGGCAAACACTGAATAGCATAAGATTTATCACAACTTCATTGTACTTAACAACAATGTCAAGATATATGACAAAATCCGCAAAAGTACCATCGGTACTTAGGGCATATACTTTACCATTGCAACAAGTTAGACTATCTAGTAATTTACCACTTGAAGTTAGTCTCTTCAGCTGCTGGGCATACGACATTTCGGTCCATCTAAAATCCTCCCGTTTACTATCTACCGGACAAAATAAGAAGGTAGACTTATTGGTTGTTGTTAACAAAAGAATTGAGCTCGGATCATCAGGAGGGGCTGACAAACAACACTGGCGGATAGACTCATACTCGCCATCTTCCAAAACCAAGATGGGGAGACTTATGATCTTAGAAGTCACATGGTTCCAAAGAGACCATATATTGTTGTATGGATGGTTGGAAAGAATTACCCAGTCATGAAAAAACCCTCGGATACGTTTCCCAAGCAACTCAGGGATTCGACATCGATAATGTGGCAACTCGTTGTCTATGGTGCAGAAGAAGAACTGGTCTTGCTTTTCGTCGTCTTGTATGTTCTGGGCAATCAACCACGGATATTTGGAAGACAAGGGAGGGAATCGATCACTGGAAATTTGATCCATCTAAACAATAGTAATATTTAGAGGTTAATTTATTAACGCAAAACCATATGTAATTACAAGATCCCTCAAAAAGCTTATTGATTTTAAAACTAACACACAAAAGAGTGCTTACAGCAAAGCATTGAAATAAGCCAACTGAACAATCTAAACACTCAAATAGCTTATTGCTTTTACAGAAGAACGAGGAAAAAGGTCTATTTTTTTAGCATATAAACTAAAAAAGACACGAAACAGAACTCATATAAGCTAAAAAAAATAAGCTAAACACTAAGACACAAAACAACTGAACAAGGTATCTGATTTCAGACCCATTGCATGTTGTAATGTCACTTACAAATGCATTAGTAAGATACTAACTAACAGGATCAAGAATGCTCTAAGCCATGTTGTTGAGGAAAATCAAAGTGCATTTATTCCAGGAAGGGCTATAACTGATAACATTCTGCTTACTCAAGAGCTTCTTAAGGGATATAACTGTGCTAATGGTCCTAAAAGAGTTTCTTTCAAGATTGATATACAAAAGGCTTATGACACAGTCAATTGGCAGTTCAGTTCTTGGAGGTAATCATGATCAAATTTGGTTTCCCTAACACATGGTGGAATGGATAATGACTTGCATTACTAATGCTAAATTCACTTTATGTGTTAATGGAGAGAGGTATGGCTATTTCAATGGTGGTAAAGGATTGAGACAAGGAGATCCTATCTCACCTTATATTTTTACTTTGGTAATGGAGATGCTGAATTTGATTGTGAAAGATGAGATTAGGAAGAATAGAGCTTTCAAGTATCACATTTGATATCAGATATTGCAAGTATGTAGTCTGTTTTAGTCTACTGATTGTAGAAGATTTGGGTGATGTCCAAATCTTGTTATCCTTATGTTTGTACATATTTTGGAGTATCAATATAAA